>JAMYXO010003113.1:0-21187 GCA_033310375.1 Conus canariensis | reverse complement strand
CCCCTCTCCGATATAAAAGCTTTCCGTCAAAATGTTGAAGATAATTCATCGTTCAAATCTAATGGCATTGTATATTTACTCATCATGCATGGGCGATAATGGTGTTTTCTTTTCAGTAAACGGTCCTTGACATTTGACAGAAAGAATCGTTTGCACGGGAAGGCGATAAAGAACAGGACTTTCTGGTTTCTCTCCATAAAAAATCATAGTTTGGTTGCAAAATAAGTAAATCAATGAATGAATAAACAAAAGAGAAAAGAGCGCTAAAAAAAAAAAAAAAAAAAAAAACGCCAAAAGAATAAGTGATGACAAATCTAAGGAAGTGAGGGGCCGGGGGGGGGGGGGGGGGGGGGGGGAATGCAAACGGAAATCCTTTTCGCTTTGTTTCGTCAACAACAGCAGATGCGTCGCAGAAAGAGAGAGAGAGAGAGAGAGAGAGAGAGAGAGAGAGGGGGGAGAGAGAGAGAGAGAGGGGAGGGGGGAGGGAAACGGAAAATGATTTATTCAGTTTGCGTCATTCTGATGGGGCGGATGGGGCCGGAGGGGGGGGGGGATCTATATTTAGTGAAGTGTTAGCAACAACGAGAAGTGAAGATCCATCAACGCACTGAAAACAGATTCCAACATCTTTTAACTTTAGAGAATAACAATCACATGATTCAATATTAGCATGGCCAACAGTTAACTGAGATCGCACGCCTTTCAGATGCCTTATATAGATACTAGCCATACATTCTACAGTGTATTGTTGCTATCATTTGCTCTCAGTGAGGCCACATGGAATAAACATGAATTTGAACAGATTTTGTTTGTGGAATGCATTCTTCACAAAAGTCACAGAGTCTAGGATAGCAAAACAAAACTTTTTTTTTTTCCATTTTTTCCATCTTTTGCACAATGGGCATATCACAGAATTGGCTGATGCCTCACTATACTGGACCCAATATATTACAATATCTGTTACTCCAGTCTAGATTTTGTCAGATAACATTCGATGCATCTGTCAACGTCGATTAAAGGATAGCTTTCACAATTCCTGGATGGATCTTTAAGTTCTGTATAAAGAAAAAACAGTCACGTTATTGGGCATATTTATCCTAGTTTCGCCATTGGTTCAACACTTGAACCCATGTGTGTCTAACACTTCACTCATGTGTGTCTAACACTTGAACTTATGTGTGTCTAACACTTGAACCCATTTGTGTCCAACACTTGAACCCATGTGTGTCTAACACTTCACCCATGTGTATAACACTTGAACCCATGTGTGTCCAACACTTGAGTCCATGTATGTCTAACACTTAACCCATGTGTGTCTAACACTTGAACCCATGTGTGTCTAACACTTCACCCATGTGTATAACACTTGAACCATGTGTGTCCAACACTTGAGCCCATGTGTGTCTAACACTTAACCCATGTGTGTCTAACACTTGAACCAATGTGTGTCTAACACTTAACCCATGTGTGTCTGTGTCTAACACTTGAACCCATGTGTCTAACACTTAACCCATGTGTGTCTAACACTTAACCCATGTTTGTCTAACACTTAACCCATGTGTGTCCAACACTTGAACTTATGTGTGTCTAACACTTGAACCCATATGTGTCTAACACTTGAACCCATGTGTGTCTAACACTTGAACCCATGTGTCTAACACTTAACCCATGTGTGTCTAACACTTCACCCATGTGTGTCTAACGCTTGAGTCCAGCCACATCAGCATCTCGTAAGCTTTTCCAGGTAATCCACTTCCACCATGTACATCATGTTTGAGTCAATACCTGATACACTGAACATACGTATTTTCATCATGTACAGCACGTTAAAGTCAATACCTGATACACTGAACATACGTATTTCCATCATGTACAGCATGTTAAAGTCAATACCTGATACACTGAACATACGTATTTTCATCATGTACAGCATGTTAAAGTCAATACCTGATACACTGAACATACGTATTTCCGTGGTGTACAACATGTTAAAGTCAATACCTGATACACTGAACACACGTATTTCCATCATGTACAACATGTTAAAGTCAATACCTGATACATTGAACATACGTACTTCCATCATGTACAGCATGTTAAAGTCAATACCTGACACACTGAACATACGTATTTCCATCATGTACAGCATGTTAAAGTCAATACCTGATACACTGAACACACGTATTTCCATCATGTACAGCATGTTAAAGTCAATACCTGATACACTGAACATACGTATTTCCGTCATGTACAGCATGTTAAAGTCAATACCTGACACACTGAACATACGTATTTCCGTGGTGTACAACATGTTAAAGTCAATACCTGCTACACTGAACATACGTATTTCCGTCAAACAGAGTGGCGTTCTGACTCTCTGCACGCCAAGTCAGAGTGTGGCGCTCTACTCATCAAAGAAAAATGTCTTCAGTGCACAGAAGGGGATCTTTTCAGCTCGAACAACGGCTGTATAAATTCCCATAACTCAGCACCACACATAGCAATAGGTAGTACCAGATAATAAAAATGTTTTCAAAATACTGGAAGTGAATTGCTATGAAGCATGTGCAATTTACACGTAATATACAACACAGCTTTTTTTCCCGGTTTGCAAGGTCTTCACAAACAAAGACCAAACTAAGCTTAGGAGAAAAATATATACGAAGACACGTATTACGGTTCACACCCTTTCCTCTCCAGAAAGAAACCACTTCTCTATCGCTGCGAGGTGTGTGTGTGTGTGTGTGTGTGTGTGTGTGTGTGTGTGTGTGTGTGTGTGTGTGTGTGTGTGAGAGAGAGAGAGAGAGAGAGAGGGGGGGGGGTCGATGGATTTACGGGGAAAAATCATTAAAATAATTTTAAATATGGTATCCGTCAAACATGGACAAACGAATCACAAGACAAAATACTACGCGTTTCGACCTCTTAGGTCTTCTCCGGGCAAGATCAACAACACTCGGGACAACGAAATGAAGAACGAACAATCACTTATTGAATTCAGTGCAAGATGGGCGTTGAATCGATCGGAAAAATTAGTTTGATACCAAAACCACCTATGTCATTATAGTCCATGCCCAAACACATATCATTGACAACTGTGAACCATCTATGTCATTATAGTCCATGCCCAAAACACATATCATTGACAACTGTGAACAATCTATGTCATTATAGTCCATGCCCAAACACATATTATTGACAACTGTGAACCACCTACGTCATTGTAGTCATGCCCAAACACATATCATTGACAACTGTAAACCATCTATGGCATTGTGGTCCATGCCAAAACACATATCACTGACAACTGTAAACCATCTATGGGATTGTGGTCCATGCCCAAACACATATCACTGACAGCTGTAAACCATCAATGGCATTGTGGTCCATGCCCAAACACATATCACTGACAGCTGTAAACCATCTATGGCGTTGTGGTCCATGCCCAAACACATATCCCTGACAGCTGTAAACCATCTATGGCATTGTGGTCCATGCCCAAACACATATCATTGACAGATGTGGCGCAGACCAATCCTTAAACAGCTAGAGAACAGGCAAAAAAAAAGAGAAAGAAACACACACACACACACACACACACACACACACACACACACACACACACACACACACGCATACACACAAAAGAGCGCTGCGTGTGTCCTGTGAATCAAGCACGCCATTGGACGCACTGACAGAAACATGAAGCATGTATGGGTGATTAGTAGATACATGCTGGTGTAGATGAAATCTTGAGTGACAATGAGAAAGGCCAGAGACAGTGTCAAATTGTCACGTAGCTTACTGAACGATTCGATGGACACACTGCTAAAAATGCGTTCGATGCGTATTGTATCATTGGCACTTTTTCTCGTATCCTCAAGTCAGTGTCACATTTAGTCTGGGTTTTCTTTCTTTCTTTTTTTCATTACATCTGAACATGGCGATACACAAGGCCACATAATGGAACACAGAGAACTATAAAATAGGCATTCTGGCTCACCCACCTCCGCCAGCTCCAACCGGCTAAAGCCGGTTTCGCTGTTGCTCCGCCGGCTTACCCAGAATGCCTATTTTATAGTTCTCTAATAGTAAACACTTTACAAACATACATAATGTGTAGGATTATCTGTTTTTAACACTAATTTAGAAAACTTTTGAGACTTAAGTTTTTGATCAATAAACATCATTTTTACGCATACATTCATCAAATGTAAAATAAATTTTTGCAAAACTCTTCACATCTGGCCGCATTACTGATCACCTCTGGATCTCACTTGAGACCCTATGGCGCCCTAGGGCCCCAAGCCAGACCCAGAGGGTCACATATAACACGGCCAGATGTGAAGGGTTTTGGGAATATGCCTCCAACAGTAGTATACTTTTATACTTGTTTGCCTGCTTTCTATTTGTCTAATTTGGGCAATCCCCTCACCCCCATTTTAGTGGTCCTTCCCATAGCCGCACCAGGGCGACCATTTTAGGTTTACGGGCGTTTATAGCCGCGCCAGTGACCATATTCTGGGTTTACGGGCGTTTATAGCCGCGCCAGTGACCCAATACGAAAGTAGGAAGGATCACTTGAGGGCAGGGAAGAGGGCAAATTTAGACTTTTCAATGCCATGACAACCAAGTATTTAAAACTACTGCAGGCATATCCCCAATGTTGTTAACTTCAAGATTTATATATATACTGTACACAAACAAACGCTTTACAATTACATGGTGTCTACTTGTAAAGTTGTTTTTATTTGCCTAGAGTAAAGTTGTTTTTAAAGTTGTTAAAACAACACCAAAAGCTAAATAACAAAGTGCATCTTACCTTACTTTTTAGTCACTACTTTTTAATAAATATTTGTTTTAAATGCTTTTAGATTTAAATATAAAAATGCTGCTTTTAATACATAAAATTGGGAAAAGATTATTTTGAGGTGGGGAATTTAGCCGCCTAAATTTATACAATGACGTCTAACGCCTGTACTAAACGACGCCGGTGGGGAATTTAGCCGGCTAAATTTATACAATGCCGCGTGGGCGGCCTGCAGTAAACGACGCCCTTACATCCGTTATGTGTAACTTGACACGAACCCGGAAACAGTGCGGCGCTTCGTCTCGGCTATTGTGCAGTTGAGTAAGCCGTGGCTAGACATGTCTGACCTAAATACTACATAAAGGCAGAAGGGTGTTGTCTCCCCGGAAAAGAATGTAACAATTAATTGTGAAAAAAAATCGTCATTAAGTCGTTCTAGGTTCTTATTCAAGTCGGCATCACGTTCTTATTTAAGTTCTTCACAAGTTTTTATTCAAGTTTTTAACAAGTCATCATCAAGTTCTTATTCAAGTACTTATTCAAGTACTTATTCAAGTTCTTAACAAGTCGTCATCAAGTCGTCATTAAGTTCTTATCAAGTCGCCATTAAGTTCTTATCAAGTTCTTATTTAAGTTTTATCAAGTCGTCATCAAGTCGTTATTAAGTTCTTATTCAAGTCACTTATAATTATTTATTAAGTTCTTGAAATATTATTCCATCTGAAATGGATCAAAATGATCTTTTGTTGTTGGCGGTTCTGGCATGCTTTTTTGTTTGGCTTCTGTATTTAGTGGCTGTGATTTTTTTGACTGCTTTGGTTTTTGCTGGCATTGTTTATATGTTTTATAAACGTAATAACCACCCCCACCAACAGCAATGACGCCAAAAATGCTAACTCTTTTAATCCAAATAATCCATGACGACTTTGGTGTTGCAGGCCTTGAATCAACTTGTGTATTTACAGTTGAAACAACTGTTGGCGTTGGCGGTGTTATGTTTTCATTATGAGTTATATTCTGTGATTGCAACATTAATTTTTTTTGTTTGTTCCACTCTGCTAATTTTTTTCCTGCTGCAACACGCCCAGGATGAGGAGGCTTTTTACTGGTCACTTTCTCCATCAATGTTTTCTGCTGATTTTCTGGCTCGGTCATTTTGAAGGGAAATAAAATCTATATGATTAAACGTAATTAACCCCATAATTACTGGCGACAATAATGTTCCAAATCTGTAATATAGATCACATCCTAGAGACTCTAATGACTTTGTTAAAACGGGATCCTGTGTTAAATCATACATAAAATCTTGTTCAGAATCAATGGGAGCAAATCTACTAACTAGTTTAGTGTACAAACTAAGAACCGTTTGCCCAACACTTTTTACCATTCTTGACCCCAGTTGCGCTTCATACCTGTTGTGATACTTTACAATGTCTTGCGTCGACATCTGTTGTATCTGTTCTATGCTGAATTCATTTCCAAGGTACTGTTTTGTTTTTCCACATGCTGCTAAAGAATACAGCCTTTCCTTTTGGCGCATAATAGCTTGGTCATCAACTTGATCATTTGTAAGTTCAGGAAGTAAATCATCGCAGTTCATGTTTTATTAATGAATAAATATTATTTTATTTTTTAAAAATGAGCACCGAAAAAACTATTACTAACCTTGTATACCATTCTGCTGTTATTGGAGGTCTAAGTGTAGGATACACAATGCTTGGTAAAAGCTTGTTAAGAATAAAACCAGCAGATCTTGGCAAACTAGACTTTGAAGACTCAGCAAAGCTGATTGCTGTTATTACAGCTTCGTTTGCTACGGAAGATTTTCTAGTTAAGCAAGGAATAATTCCAGAAAATATAAATATGTAAAAAAAATACATTTATAAAAATGGCTTCACTCGTAATGATGATAGGCGGCGCAGTGGTTAACGCGCTTGCTTTCAGCGGAAGTAATTACGCGTTTAGTAAACTACAAAATAACGTTGAGAGAAAAAGACATAACAGAGCTATGGAGCAACTAGCTGCTGCACAAGACACCTATGAAAAGCAAAGAATGGAGCAGTTAGATTTTATTAAGGACAGACTTAAACAACAGGGACATGCAGCTTACACATTTAAAGATGTTGACCAGGCAATAAAAGAATATTTTCTAGTAACAGGCAAACAAGTTGAAACATTGCCCCCACCAAAATTCAGCGACTTTTATCAACCATCAAAAAAACAAAAGATGCAAGAAATATTGTTTATTGTCTTTGGCATGACCGCTGTGTATTTTGTTGCACATAATATTGGCTGAATAAAAAATGAACAAGATCTATTATTCGCCAAAAGGATATTGGAAGGGAATAACAGCAATTAAAAAGCTAAGCCAAGCAGCTGGAGTCAGTGAACAAACAGCAAAAGAATGGTTATCTAAACAAGCGATTTGGCAAATTTATCTACCAGCGCCTAAACGAATACAAAGACCACACTTTGTGAATATAACTCCAAACGACACCCATCAAATGGATCTTCTATATTTACCCCATGATACGATTAGACGAAAAAGATTTAAGTACGCACTTACAGTCATTGACATAGCTTCAAGATACAAAGATGCGGAACCATTAACACAAAAGAGTGCTTCTGCTGTTGCTGTCGCTATACAGCTGATATACCAACGAGGACCCTTAACTTATCCTCGCATGATTCAAGTCGATGATGGAAAAGAATTTAAAGGTCAAGTGAATCAATTATTGTTAAAACATAGAGTTACCATTAAAAGAGGCATTCCGGGAGTTCACAGATCACAGGGTTTGGTTGAAAACTTTAACAAACAGTTATCTGAAAGACTTTTCTCCTACCAGTATCACAGAGAGCTGATTGACAATTCTCGCAACACAGAATGGGTAAAAAGACTGCCCTCAGTTTTGCGCGCAATGAATAATGAAGAATTTAAAGGTCTAAAACCAGTACAAGCAATCAGAAAACAAACAATAAATGTTGTTGAAGGAGAGTCTTCATCAAGCAAACTATTACCATTTGGTTTGAAAGTGAGATACCTTTATTCACCGGGAGAAGCAGAAGGGGACACTCGCATCAGGGCAACAGATCCAGTTTGGAGTGTTGATCCATATGAGATAAAAAAAATTGTGAAAATGAATCCACCCGTGTATTATTTACGAGAAACTGACACAACAAAACGACCAGCCCCCCGAAGATCTTTTGTGAAGGAAGAACTACAGATAATCCCTCCAGACACAGTTCCAGTCGCTTAATTATTTTTTAATTTAAATTAAAATGGCGGCAAGAATGGAAAAGGAAGAATCCTTACGTAAAATGGCACTGGAAGCAAGAATGGTGAAGGAAGAGTCCTTAGAAATAATGCGAAAAATATTTGATTATAATCTTGCTATTAGACTAATATTTAAGAAGATTGATTATGCCATGCTAGACAAAACCTCAAATTTTGATTGGGAATATATTAAAAAAATTCGAGCGCATTTAGCAGTAATGAAAAATAATTTGGTTGAATTGGGTGATGATATAGTTAAGCTTAACGAACTGTTTTAATCTACGCAAATACATTTGGGTTTAAAATGGAAGCTCAAAGGGAAATGGCAGAAATGACAAAGGAAAAGTCTTTAAAATTAATGCAAGATTTATTTGAGTATCAGTATATCATTAAAGAAGTATTTGAGAAGATTGACAATCCCTGGCTAGAACAATCGCCAGACAATCGCTTTAAACCCCAAAGCTTTTATTTTGATTTATGGGTATGGGAACATGAATATTGCGAAATGACAAAAAAAATTAAAGCACATCTAGCATTAATAAATAATATTAATTTTGCTAAATTAGATGATGATATAATTGAACGTGCGATTGCTGAAAAATATAAGCCCATATGATTATACTATTCTCCAATGCCCGATTGCATATGAAAACTCTGGATTAACAAACACACGTTTTGTGTTTGTTCTATCTAATGACTTCTTTGTTACAACAGTTGTGTTGATCTCATGTAGATTAGATCGTAGTTTTACGTTGTCATGATGAAAAGTCTTATTGTCAAACAATGCTTTTTTATAGTTGTCATGGGATATGCTTGACTGCACAACACTGCGAGATATTCCCTTTGCTTTTTTAACAACTTTTTTTTGGCTTGAAAGACTGTACATTTTCGACCTCAAACCAACAAACTCCTTGATCACACCACCAGATAATTCATCCTTCATCTTACCTAAAACCTTCTTGTTAATATCTGAATGCAAAGGCGAATCTTTAGGGTAATCAGATGTGTCGTACCATCCCGCATGCCCTTTAGCTACTTCTAATTCCATGTCTTTGTAAAAATCTTCAGTAGGGATGTCGATTACAAAGGAATCTGTATCTGTGTACAGAACTCTGGACTCTGGATACAAGGGTTTAAAGTAGTCGTAAAGAAATTCTAACATCAAAAGCTTCGACAGCTCTAAAACAGTAAACCCAATAAAAACGGGCTTATCCAATTTGACTTTCTTTTTTTTCATCATTATGCCAAAAAGCTGATCATGAAATCTTCTGAAGTCCTGATAATTAGGTTTTGAAGTCAACTTAATTGCAACGTTTTCTCTGGTGACCAATCTAACATCTTTACGCTTGTGCGGATTCTCCATAGTCTTTCCAAAACAGCTGTTGTTCATCAACTTGAAAAAGTCTTTTTCTGAAGCATCTGCGGATTTAGTTCTGAGATCAGTGTTCTTCATTATGTATGGTTTCATGAACTGTTCTTGATCAAAAGCAATTATACGATGAACAGCTGTCAACTTCAAACCATGT
The DNA here is from genome assembly GCA_033310375.1 of Conus canariensis. Lineage (NCBI taxonomy): Eukaryota > Metazoa > Mollusca > Gastropoda > Neogastropoda > Conidae > Conus > Conus canariensis. Next base: position 11,577 of record JAMYXO010003113.1, on the reverse strand, counting down.
CTTAAATAAAATTGTAGAAGCCTGTAATGGCAGACATAATTTTTTTTGCCACGAAGATTAGGCACAAGTTTAGGTGGTTCTGTCATTGACACTTTTAGACTTTCTGCCGCTAATGGATAGTCATTATGGTAATCATGAAGTTCATGAGGATATTCTAAATCAACTTCTAGAATGAGACCTCTTTTACGATCAGCTTCTAGAGTAGGTAGCCATTTTAAAAACTTTTGAATGTCTTTGGGTCCTGTGTACATTTTAAAGTTGCGTAATGGAAGTGATTGCGCCATTGCCCATCCATACAGATTGTTTGCATCTAAATACATGAGATAGTTAGACCTTTTACTTGGATCATAGTCGTCCAAGTATTTGTTGTTTGCTTTACAGTAATGGTGCGACGCCATACTGATTCCCCCACGCAATCCGTTTTCAATCATCTGAAGCATTGGCAGGTCAGACAATAAATCAATTTGTACTCCAGTAAATTTTAAGAAAGCGTCCCAGCTCATCCAGGCGCAGAAATATAATGCGCAGGATCCAAGCTGTAATGTTTCATGCAGGTCTTCCTATAGTTTTCAAAGACGTCCGCCAACAAACAGGTATCCGCCATTAAATAGGAATCATGATAGTCTCCCATCGTTTTACACTCTAACTTCTGCCACGCATCTTGAGCATGCTGGTAATCAGAATCACTGATGTCCTTTCCTCTGAGACTAGAAAAGAACGCGCCTTTAGGCGGAAGTGTATCTTCGTCAAACCTTTCCCAACTGTTCATGTACTCATAAGGGTAAACGCCCTTTCTAACAAGAGTTGGGTCAAAATATTCTTCTGTTATTGGGCAGGACTTTAAGGACATAGCCAGTGACTCTAAACTCCCCATCATGTGTTGCATAGAGTCGTAGAAAGACATGTTATTTAAAGTGAAACACATGTACTTTTCTGATGACTGTGCAATGCATGACACCCTGAAGTCGCTGGTTACTGCTTGCATTATAAGGTGAGAGTCGTAACCTCGCAAGTTGTGAAAGAATATAGGCAGCTTCCATGTCTTTGGTTCAAACTTTAGTTGAAGATTGCATTTGTTATGTGCTGCTCCTCTAAACTTTCCACTAATGTGATCATGGTCTCTTACTGTTGGATTCTCTGGGGAGAGGCCTAAACCACAAATCCAACAGTGAGTGGCTGAGTCATACTGTTGTTGGTCTTCAGGCGTCATTATGATTTCAGATAAGTTTAGATTATTAGAACAGGCATTACGCACTTGCTGCATGCGTTTTAAGAAGTATTTTGCAGCATTTGGTCCTCTGTATAATTCTGGCTTTGAATGGGCGCCATCCGACCTAACAATGATGAAGGCAAATGAGCAAATCTGATGATTACTCATTAAGACTGTTTTAGGAAGTTTCTGTGGGGTTGGTCCTTCATAAGGAACAATGAGTGATTCGAAGTCTGCGTAAACAACATATGGACTAGTTTGCAACCGTTTCCAGTTCTTAAAACTAACTTTACTGCCTTCTCCGGGCGTAATTAGTTCTGTATCACAGTCAACTGGGCTAATACAATGTTTTATATGTTCGCTCGCAGCTTGAACGGACGGAATTCTTGTTAAACATTTTCTACAAAATTCTTGTTTGCTATGTTGTTTTGTAGTATGCACTAGTAATCTACTCATTGTGCGTATTAGAGTGTAGTGCAACCCATTAAGGCTTTGCATTAGGAGTAAGTCTACATGACTCCTGGTTGGTTCGCCTATTGTTGGACTGTTCTTTGACACTCTAATTGGCAGAAGGTTGGTTTCTTCAGACCATGTGTAGACATTAACAGTTATTGGTGGATTTTGTTTTTCAAACTGATCAATTTTGTCTACAGCCATAGGAAATTCAAGGCCGTTAAAGTTAAGATCATTGGCCCACTGTAAATAGTTAGATACTCTCTCTGCATTTTTGGCAACGTGATGCAGCCTAGCAAGAACGCACCACATAAAACATTTGTCATCTGAATTTTTTATGTTCAAAACTGCTTTCTTTGCAACTAATGTTGGAGGCAGTGGAATGTAAGACTTGCCTACAATCGGCTCATACTTAGCCTGTCTTAATCTGATGTCTAGGACTTCACCCTCTGACCAACCAGAGCCTCTCATTTTAGCTGCTTCAGAGGCTTCATTAAACTGTGTAAGAAGTTGATCTGCCCAACCGGGTGTTAAGTCATTATAAGAAAGAATAGTCTGCTGTTTAGTTGAGACCCAGACTTCTAGATTTTCTTCGTTTATTGTTATATAGTCGATTAAAACAACTAACCTTACTTTAACTGGAGGGTTTATTGTTAGTTTACTTGGAACTTGAGAAATAGCATGTACAACGCTTGCTTGCACGTTTGTTGGATCAATAACTTCTAAAACGACCTCATTTAAAGCTTTTGACAAACGCTCTTCCTCGAGCATTGCTTCAAACAATTCATCTGAACCTTCATATATCTTATCCATGTTGAGCTTCTTTTCTAACTCAAAATATTTATTTAAATAAAAAAAAATAAAAGTTAATCAGAATCAATATCAACGGTCTTTTTGTGCTTGGACTCATAAACTAAAGTATAAACGCCCTTTGGGGTTGTTAATGTGAGCTGTTTAGAACAGAGTTTAATGTTTCGTTTACTTTTTTTAAACATTCCTTTTTTTATCTGGTCGGTGTCTGGTTGTTGAGAAAAAGTTGCCCTTGCCTTTCTTTGAAGATCAAACTTTTGTCTTTTGTAGTCCTCAAAATCAGCCTGTAGGCGACTAAATTCTTCATCCGTGATGTTCGAGTCGGCAAGTGCTTTATTTATTGTCAGTTTGAAGGAACTAAGTTTAGCTGTTATTAGTTGAACCATAGCTGTGTGCTTTTGGAGTTTAGCTTTTATTTTTTTGCTGACAGCACTTACAGCCAATGAACACAGGCCATGAGTTAAAGACAAACCACCTAGAGGTATAGCTGCCGGTGCACCTACGCCTGTTGCTAAGAGACCTACACTTGTTCCTGCTGATAGAGCACTAGTGATCGATGCTCCAGTATTAACATATGTAACAGCATTAAAGACAGCAGAATACCTTCGTTTGGTTTTGCTGTATTTTGAAAGGTCCTGCTCTAGTTGGGTTTGCATTTGTGTAATGTTGGTTAATCTGAAAGTTTTTATGTCTACAGCAGCAGCTATCTCTTCTTTGGGCACTTTTGGATAAGTCGTAACAGACATGCTTTTTTAAAATAAAAATAATTTAGTATTGGATATCTTTCAATCTGTTATCTTGAATATTCAGCTGCGCATCATATATTAAAAACAAATGTACATTAAGTGGTTTATCACTCTCTTTTTCTTTATCAATTTGAATGTTTATTACGTCTTTAACTGTTCTCCCACTCCATGCAACTGATTATCTTCTGTTGACCTTAGGTCAATCCATAAACCGTATTTCGTTGTTAAATATTCATCAAGTCTAACACTGTGAAGGTGTAGATCTTTAGACACAAGGTCTACTGTTGGACTTCTAGACCTCCCGCCTCCAAACAATTTTCTTATTTCATCAAAATGATGATAAGGTTTAAGCCCACTACCGTAGACTTGGTTAGGACTACCCTCAATTGAACATTGTACTTTCGTTATTTTAGGATTGATAAATTTTTCACTTTGTCTTTTGAATGGTTCTTCATCTTCACACAGCAATAAAATACCTTTAAGGGATCTTGCTGCAGCACTAAAACTAAAGTTCCATATTGTGTCTGCCCTGCTTTTAGGATATTTTGAATGATGAATCACTCTTTCGTAATATATTGCTAATTTTGACTGATATTGTTGCTCAATCAGCCTTGCTAAGTTAGGGTTGCTAACAATGTCAAACTCTAACGAGATGTCGAAAATGCTGTACTTGGAATCAGTGTCTGTCGATCTAATGACACGTTTGTATTCATTAAAAGTTAGTTCATATGACAATCTGTCTTTTAATGCTCCTTGAAAGTATGGCGCATGCGCTTTTAACAACTCAAAATCTAAGGGTATGGAAAAGCGATTTCCAAACGCATAACTTACAGCTTCATACTTGTTACCGTCTTTAGCATCTTCGGCGTCTATTCTGTGTTTTAGTGCTTCGTTATTTTCGATTCCTTGAAACGCAAGATCGGCCCTTTCATTCTCGGTTAGCCATAGATCAGAATAGATTAGAAATATGTCTGCATTGTGTAAAGAAAATATTTCTTGCCCCTCAAGTTTTATAGAAATTTTCTTAACAATTGCCCGCCCCAGATTCTGTACAACTGTCCTGTTTACGTCTGTTGCTGAATCAAGTTCTATTTTGAAAGTAAGCCGTGCAGATCCTGGCACAATCACTTCATCTGCTCCTAGGTCTGGAAATTTGACAGTAAGAATCTGATCTGAATCAATAGTAGATGGATTATTTGGAACAATAATATTCTGTTTATTTCCCTTCACGCCAAAGGGCTCTTTCAGTCTTCTATGCGGGTCAAGAATCGAGCCATATGCTTGTGACATTTTTTTTATAAAACAAAATAAAAAGTTAATTATTTAAAAACATGGCAGAAGAAGATTATGATGTTTTTGATCCTGGAGACGACATGAGTGAAATGACGCCTTTGACACATCCATTACAATCATTGCGGCGTGAATTAACAGAAAGTAAGGTCAAATCATTTTATCAAAGTTTAGGCCAAGAACCTCCCGAATTTATAGACCCTAATGATTTTGAAACAAAAGATGACCATTTGTTTGTGAAAAACGAGCAAGGACAACTTGTTCAGCTTACAACTAAACCAGACCCATCAAAGTTTTTAGCAAAGACTACAATTAGACAAAGGCTCAGTGTGAGCGATCAAAATCGCCTTGGCATTGCTAAACCGCGAAGATTAGACAGTGAGGCAGTTGCTAAACTTCAAAACACACTACAAGAACTCCCAACAGATAACCAAATACAAAACATACCCCTTAAAGATTTAAGCCCAACAGCAGACGAAATAATAGAAACCAGTTTTTCAGAAGAAACAGTATTAAAAACTATGCACGATCCGCCGCTACCTATGAGAGAAATAACGGCCCTTGATCATGCTTTGAAAAGCATCAGAGGCGAATTAACAAACAATTTAGCAAAACTGGGTGAACTAGATGAGCATATAAAAAGAGAAAAAGAAAAACTAGTTGAGGCTGATGACCACAACTTAGGACCTGGTGTTAAAGAAAGAATAACACAAAGACTAAAAGATTTTGAACAAGAGAGATCAGCAAGACTAGAAGTGTTGTCTAATAACCGAGAACAATTACGAACTCAAGTGAGCAGAATAAGAGAAACTATCCAAAGAATTTTATATGAAGACACAACGTTAGCAGAACGAATAAGAACACTGTTTAGAGAGCAAGGCGTCACATTAGCAAGTGTTATAACAGCCTTAGGATTTGCAATAAGTACACTGGTGATGGCTCTTACAGGCGGCGGTGGTGGGGGAGCAGTGCCACCAGGCCCGCCAACAGATAAATCATGGGTAAAAAAACAACTCGATCACCTTGCAAGTTTATTAAAAAAATTAGCCAGTAAGGCAATAGACTCTTTGCCTGGTATAATAGGGGGGATCGTTAGCTGGCTTTTGTCTGCTGCAAGTAAAGTAGTTGGCTTTATGGCCGAGCACTTATGGGCATTAGTTGTCTTAATAGTTGGGTTACTCTTTAGTAAGATAAAGACCAAGTAATCCTAGGGCAGTTAATCCAATAACAAGTGCCGTCTTTTCATATTCATGGTCATTATTTCTTGGGACCACAGGGATTGAATGGGGGGGTTTGGGGGGCTCGGGGATTGGTGGGGCTTCTTTTTTTATTGCTATTGCTGGCTTAGAATTTATGTCGTTTTTTCCGACCTTCTCTTCTTTACCAGCCACAAGGATTTCATTATTATAGTTTATTATTGTTCCTATCTGAAGTCTGAGGTCAGAAGGCAGCATGTATAAACCAGTGCCAACAGCAAAGTCTACTTTCGATCTTGCGTATTGCAAAACATTTTGGTACCTTTTAATACTTGAAGGCAAATCAATTGCAGAATTAATAGAATCCTCTAAATTTGCTAAATACTGTTTTTGGGCGTCAAAGCCAGTAGAAGGATCAATTATGTTTGATCTCGTTTGTGCTTGCGAACCTAGCAAACACCAAACATAAGTACGAATGGAGTCGTTTATTCGTTCTATTCCCGCTCTAGTTAGACCATTAGAAGTATCCAAAATAAATGTTGTCCATGCTGTTTTATGCTCTTGCTCTATGGACCCGAGGTGAACAGTTGTGCCTGAAGAGAAAGATGTGTAAGGAGGATTCCAATCATAGTTATACTTTCTATGCACGCCCCAATAATAAAGGGTGCCTAAACCATGATTAAGATCCAACTTTTGTCTAAAGTCTGTCTTTGGGTCAATATCAAATTCGTTACAGATCCTTTCAAAAGCCTTGTAATCTATTCTGTTGCTGAATGGATTAAACGTTTTGTCATTTGGTAATGGCGCTTGCAGTTCAGATAAAATACGTCTGAAGGTGTAATAAAAATGAAATCTATACACTGACCTCACCAAAGGATCAGGATGATTTAAATGATCAGCATACGACACTCCACACCCAGTTGATGCACAAAACACAGCAAAGTTTAACTGGTTCTGATAAAACTGCATCGGATGACTGAACCACACTTTCGGGATGTAGTCGTTTTTGATAGGAGGGTTAAGATATCTGTTCAATGGAGTACTAACCTTTACTTGAAAGGCGTCAGTCTGAGTCACAGAAATGTCGAGGGTATCAGTTGTTATATCTTTAGGACTGTAGTGCGGTCCAACAGAATATTTTGCATTAGTATATTTGAATGCACTCATTTTTAAATTTGTTTTAAAAATGTTTGTAACAATAACAACTCAAGACAGTCCTTCGTTTTTAGAATATGCTATTGATAATAACTGCGGAACCCAAAGGGTCGCACTCCATGAAATATTCTACAAAGTCGTATGGTTTAATATAAGTCAATCCAAGAGGAATAATGAGATTCGAAAACTTGATGACGGAGGAAACTTAATTAGCCAGTTAACCATACCTGATGGTTATTACGGGTTTTGCTCACTAAAAGAAGCAATGAGTAACTTCGACATTACTCTCAAACTTAACAATGCAAATCTAAAAACAATGTTAACATTCAAACCTGAAAAAGAAGTAGTCCATTACTTTTTTGATGTAGAGCTAGCTAAAATGTTAGGCTTTAAAATCGATTATATCTATCATAAATTTAGAGTTGCACCAGACGAAACTACTTTTGAGGGAGAATATCCGCTCGATCTTGCCTTATATCCATTACTCTATGTACATTTGGATGAGCTGAGCACTGATGAAAACTTATATGATGGAAGGCCCTCAACTGTTTTAAGAGCTCTTCCATCAGGGAAAGCTGCATATTGCGATTATGAAATTATACGATTCCCTAATTTACAGTTTAAAAGATTAGCTTGTGGGAGGGTCAGATCATTTAATATAAAGATCACAGATAAAACAGGGAAAGTCGTGAAATGTGATAACCTGCACATTGTTTTAGAAATAAAATAATACGTTGTTTTAAAAAATGTCACGTGGACCAGACGATTCGGGGGTTACATTAGCGCCTGAGAGGTGTGTAACTTTAGAATTAAAAGACCTTGCAGACGTTGAGGACTTTGAACAAAACGGTGAGATAGGCACTTTATATGGTTTTGAGTACACTAAAGATGGTTATTATAAGCGCAAAGACAACAAAAGGTTTCCTAAACTAGAACAACTACGCAATCTAGAAGCAAATAATACAGGTCAGTATGAATATAAAATAGTTCGAAAAACTGACAACAAATGGCACTTAGAACCATATTTAGAATGGGACATAAAATTTGAATTCTTAAGCCCATTTACATTTTTTGACCGTCAAAAAAGTTTCAGAAAAGCATTGAACTCTGGCCCTTTACATGTAAGTCTTATGCCAGAGGACAACAGTCGGAGAGAGATCGAAATAAAGCCGTTTGGGGACAAACAGTACATCCTCCACAGAAGAGAATCGGTTTTAAAGAAAGCTTCTACAAAATTACAGTTCATTCCACGCACAAAATTAGGAGACACGTTCACAATGATATTTAAAATTTCTGTCTTAAAAGATGAGGCAAGAAATGGAGCTGTGGGTGTCAGTGACAACCTTATGGAAGGAATTCTTATTAGCTGGCAAAACTTAGACGTTGACAAACTTAAAGTTACTGTCGTCGTTCTTTACAATGGCGAGGATATTAAGGTCATAACAACAAGCAACAAAATTGATATTAGTTTAAATAGAAACGATCTTACAGAACTGAACTGGATTAATCTTACACATTTGGGCCTTATAGGGTTTTATTATACTGAACAAGTTTTGACAGAGAGTATGATAAAAACAATAACTGGTGTAAATTAAATTCTGTTTTAAAACTATGGAGCAAACAACTTTGGTGTCAATGTTAAACTTTATGATAAAAACCCCTCATTGTTCATTGATTTGTGGACAGACTGGTTGTGGAAAAACAATATTTGTCCTCGACCTATTACAAACAGTTTATCGTTATAATTTTGATCATATAGTAATTTTCTGCCCAACACTTAAATGGAACAAAGCATATCACGACAGAAGGTTTATATGGACAGATGATGACATATATTTAGTTGATCCTAGCAATAAACTGAGTGAGTGTTTAGAACATTTCTTTAGACAGTTTGAAGGAACTCAGACACTATTTATTATAGATGACTGTTCGGCAGAAAGAGACATAGTTAAAAAGAGAAACACTTTATCAAAACTGGCTTTCAGTGGAAGACATGCTGGGATAAGTGTGTGGATTCTATGTCAAAAATATAACTCAGTTTTAAAAGACTTTAGAGAGCAATTAAAGACAGTGGTTTTATTTCACATGAAAGACAGAGACGCATTTGATGAATGTATGAAAGAAAATGATGTTATTGAAAACGATCAAGAAAAACGAAGGATTAAGCAAAAACTTAAGTCTCAAAAGTTTTCTAAATTAGTGTTAAAAACAGATAATCCTACACATTATGTATGTTTGTAAAGTGTTTACTATTAGAGAACTATAAAATAGGCATTCTGGGTAAGCCGGCGGAGCAACAGCGAAACCGGCTTTAGCCGGTTGGAGCTGGCGGAGGTGGGTGAGCCAGAATGCCTATTTTATAGTTCTCTGAACACACCTGGAACTCATCGGTAACTATTATTTTCTGCATGGAATGTCCATAGCTCTGTAGTCCGTGTCCCAACCAATGTCAGAGTGGCACAGACTGGTCCCTGCGTGGCAAGAGGACTGGCCACAAGGTTACGGAGCGTGAGTGGACAAATGAATCAAACATACCGATGGACATACTGGTAGGGACAGGTTTGATGCTCTAAACATGCATGGCTAATCAATCATACCGATGGACACACTGGTAGGGACAGGTTTGATGCTCTAAACATGCATGGCTAATCAATCATACCGATGGACACACTGGTAGGGACAGGTTTGATGCTCTAAACATGCATGGCTAATCAATCATACCGATGGACACACTGGTAGGGACAGGTTTGATGCTCTAAACATGCATGGCTAATCAATCATACCGATGGACACACTGGTAGGGACAGGTTTGATGCTCTAAACATGCATGGCTAATCAATCATACCGATGCACACACTGATACAGGCAGATATGCGGTAAGGTCAGGCAAGGTTGCTTATAGCCCAGCCGACCACAAAGGGCCATATCAGGGCTGTCGCCACGTTGAAGTCAACCCACAAGTCATAAAAAACAAAGAGACAAACAAACAAACGTACACAAATTCACACATCTCTTCAAAATACACCTTTTAAAAACGCACCAGAAATTTCATTAAAAATCTTTCTTCGCAAAATCTTTGATTAGATGAAAAATGTTAATCTCTTTCAGAAATTCAAAGATCACATCAGGTGGGACATCTCTGAACAAGGTTTTCATGAAGTCTGCTATAAAGTGGCTCTCTCACATCATACAAATCCCAATACTCTAAAAGAATATGTTTCTCTGTGAGTGGAACATGACATGGAATGCACCATGGAGCTTCTTCACCTTTTAAAGATAAGAATGGGTGCAAAACGAGTGGCCTGTATGCAAACGACACAAGACTGTTTCGTCTTTACGACCGCCTCAGGAACCTGGTAAAAACTTTTTCAGGTCTTGACGGATTTTAGATAGTTTGTAATCCTTCTGCGAGTTCCATTCCTCTCGCTATGATGACGCTTAGAACATAATCAAATATACTGATAGACACACTGAGAGAGACATGTTTGATGCTTTAAATATGCATGGTTAGTCATGCATATAGATGAACACACTGATAGGGAGAGGTTTGATGATGCTTTGAACATGCATGGCTGTTTCATGGATGTTCCAGACCAGCTAACACTGCATTTTTGTGCAGAATGGGACAGGCCAGAAATAGGGACTGTAGCCTGGTTATTGAACTCATCAACGGACACACTGAAACAAACACGGTTGGTGCATAAAGTGTTCACACCTGTTTAGTTCGTGTTCCAGTCCATGTGAGGTCAAAAAGAGAGGCACATTATGTGGTCTGTTCATGGAACGCATCAACAGACACACTGATGACAACACTTTGGTGGGTCGGATATCTATGGCTCAAAGCGTATGGCACCATGCTTTGGCGCAGACTGCTCCCTAAATGGTAAGAAGACAATCCAGAAACACATGTTCTACATGTGGACTGCTAATCAAACACACGGACCAGACAACACTGATAAGAATTCAGTTTCGTGAGTGAAACGTGCATGGCTGTTTGGCAGTTGCGACAGACCCTTTCATGCTCAAATGTGACGCCGAGCTGATGAGAGACCTTAAAACAGAGGTCTGATGCTCGCGGCCTAATCGTTTAATACATCCACAGACGCAAACAGAAAAAAAGCACTTTTATGTATTAAACATATATGGCTGTTCTATGCATGCCCCAGACCAGTTCCATCTCAGTTTGGGGACATATTGGTCCTTAAATGGCAATAGGAGAGGACCACAACAGGCAGTCTGTTAAACATATACTGACATGAAGGACCCTGGTCCTTAAATGCAAAAGACACTGGTCCTTAAATGCAAAAGACACTGGTCCTTAAATGCAAAAGACACTGCAAAAGACACTGGTCCTTAAATGCAAAAGACACTGGTCCTTAAATGCAAAAGACACTGGTACATGGTCCTTAAATGGCAATGGGAGTGGTTCACAACAGATACAATCCGCATGAGTCCTGTCTGTTCAAAAACACTGAATGACGGAAATTGGTCCTTAAATGGCAATATGAGACGTCCACAACAGACGCAGTCTCAACGAGGGTTGTATTTCAAACACATCAATGTAACAGAGACATCGTCTCTTTAATCGCCATGGGCTAGGTCCGTTACAGACACGATCTAAATGAGTCCTACATTTTGAAACACATCGACACGGACACACTCACTACCACACTGATGAAAAAAAAAAGATTCTGGATGGCAATGAATGAGAGACGTC
>JAMYXO010003112.1:20000-21188 GCA_033310375.1 Conus canariensis | reverse complement strand
TGTTTAAATCTCATGAAAGAACTATTTCAGACTGCCGACCTAGACAAGCGTAGTTTTCGAACTGTCACGAAATTCATTATGGGATAATTGTTTGAATATCAAGTGTGTCTGTCTCAGCAAATCATTTTGACTGTAAGTCTATGTAGCCATTTTTTTAGTATGAAGGTGTGCTGTTTTCAGACATTAGTAATTCTGAAGCATTTACTTTGTAAAATTCTTATCAGTTAATGAATTAACGAATTTCCCTTTATAAAGTACACAATGTAATATTCTAATTATACTTTGATCGCTGTAAATGTTCATCTTTGATACCTCTGACCTCCACCCCCGCCTTCCATTCTTTTCGTTGATCACACCATCCATCTCTCCCTCGTTTTTTCAGCCTCCCCATTAAAAAAAAAACATTTCAAAATATTTTACAACTAAAGTGAATAGTTACAAGCGTAAGCCGTCCTCTACGTCCTCAGACAGCTGTGCTAGTCCAACAGAATCCTACCCTCCTGATAGCAAGAAGCAGGAAACGAAAAAACAGAAAACAGAGCTGGGCCCAGACTGCAGTTTAGACATGGAGGAACTGAAAACAAACTTAGAATGTATAAAGGAAAAGTTAGCGTTCGTGTGTATGAAGGATGACATCCAAGCGCTCAGAGAAGAGATATCCAAAATCTCGGACACTTTGACTCGTAGGGTGGACATTTTGGAGGGGACACTATTTGAACTTCAGCAAGATAAGGACAGGCTGGTGGAAGATGTGAAACAGCTGAAGAGGGACAACACGTCGCTGCGCTCCCAACTGGAAACAGCCAAGAGGGAGAATGGAGACCTGACGGTAGCCCAGAACGACATGGAGCAGCACGGTCGTTTGTGGAACGTGAGGGTGCACGGGATCAAAGAGGGACAGCGGCCTGGAACGGAGACGGTGACAGACTGCATTCAGAAATGTGTGGACGTTTTTACCAAGAAAATGGGTGTGTCTGTGCGTTCTGAGGACATTGAGATCGCTCACCGTGCAGGGAGACCGAGGGGAACGACGGTGGACGGGGACCACAGCAAACCAAGACCCATTCTTCTTCGTTTTTTCTCCAGGCAAAAAAAGTCTGAAGTTATACACAACAGAAAGAAACTGAAACAAACTGGCATATCAGTCAACGAGGACTTGACCATGGCGAACCATAAACTCTTAAAGCA
>JAMYXO010003112.1:5000-15000 GCA_033310375.1 Conus canariensis | reverse complement strand
CATATTCGTGAAAAACGAATGGAAGGGGTATTATTAAGGTCGAGGGCTAGATGGGTAGCTGATGGGGAGAAAGTTAGTAATTATTTTTGCAATCTAGAAAAGCGACACTATGTTAGTAAAAACATGGCTAGACTCATAGACCAGCAAGATAAAATTTTAACAGACCAGAAAGAGATCATCCAAGAAGTGCAAAGATTTTATGAATCATTATATGCAGAATCTGTAGTAGATGATTGTGAGATAAGAAACTTAGTGAATGATATCCCTTGCATAAAGGAAACGGACGCAGAAAGATTAGAGGGAGAAATAACGTTAGAAGAAGCTACGTATGCTCTGAGTAAAATGAAAAATAATAAAAGTCCAGGCACAGACGGCTTTAGTGCAGAATTCTTTAAAGTATTTTGGAAGAAATTAGGTGGATTTGTTGTAAGAGCACTTAATGCGAGTTTCAGAAAAGGAGAGCTATCTTGTGTACAGAGAGAAGGAATCATAACTTCTATCCCTAAAGGTGATAAACCAAGGCAATACATAAAAAACTGGAGACCTATCTCACTTTTAAATGTAATTTATAAAATAGGATCATCTTGTATAGCAAATCGGTTAAAGCAAGTTCTACCAAATGTAATTGATGATGATCAAACAGGGTTTATCAGAAATAGATATATTGGAGATAATTTAAGGTTAATATATGATATCATAGCTTATCTAGACAAACATAATCTACCTGGATTGCTTTTGAATATAGATTTTGAAAAGGCTTTCGATTCGATAAACTGGAACTTTATGTTTAAAGTACTGAAAGCATTTGGTTTTCAAGAAGATATATGCAGATGGATAGGTACGTTCTATAAAAATATCAAATCATGTGTAATTGTAAATGGTCAGGTTTCGGACTGGTTTAAAATTAAAAGAGGCTGCAGACAAGGAGACCCTCTATCTCCTTATATATTTGTGTTATGCGTAGAAATACTGGCTGTTATGGTCAGACAGAATTCTAATATCCATGGGATCTCAGTGAATAATGTTGAACACAAGATTTCTCAGTACGCTGATGACACAGAATTCTTACTTGCAGGAGATAGGAGTTCTTTTGAAAACTGCATAAATGTTCTTGATAAGTTTGGTTCTGTGTCAGGCCTTCATATAAATGTAGCAAAAACTAACGCCGTTTGGCTGGGAAGTGAGAAAAATTCTGAAGTCCGTTATATGGAACATTTAAGTATGGAATGGAATCCATCTAAATTCCGAATATTAGGAGTGTGGTTTACTAATGATCTGAAAGAATGTGTAGATATAAATTACTCGGAAAGACTAGCAGATGTCAAACACTTATTCAAAATATGGGTAAAACGACAGTTAACACCTCTTGGTAGGGTAGCAATACTAAAATCTCTTATCCTCTCAAAGTTGACACACCTCTGGTTACTATTACCAAACCCACCAGACATATTTTTTCAAACATGTCAACAGGCTTGTTACAAATTTGTTTGGAACAAGAAGCCAGATAAGATTAACCGAAAAACTGCCCATAAAAGTATCAAAGATGGCGGTATTGGTCTTCCTGACCTAAAAACGTTTGTTTTATCTCTGAAGCTGTCCTGGATACGTAAAGCTGAAACGTCAACCCATAAATGGCGAAATATTCTGTTGCATAACTTCCCTAAGTGGTCGCTTATGAAAAAATGTGGTCCAGAATTCGTTTCAAAATTCACCAAGTATAATCAGTTTTGGGTTGAAGTTCTTGATGCATATAAAGTTTTTTACTACAAGTGTTCCCCGCAAAACTCCACCGAACTTCTTGCCGAACCATTATGCCATAATAAGCGATTTCAAATTGGAAAGAAGTGTATTGTATCGAAAAAACTAAGTAGCAAAGATATTAACTGTCTCGCCCACTTTTTTTATGATAAAGGAAAGTTTTTGCCACATGCACTTTTTAAAGAAAAATATAATGTAAATATTGATTTTGTTACTTTTGCTGGCTATAAATCGACTATAATGGACTATGTAAAAACGTCTGGTATCACTATAAAAATGATAAGTACATAAACTCATCATTGTGCTTTAAACACCTTTTTGCTATAAATAAAGGTTCCAAATTGTATTATGATATCTTTATTGCAAATAACCTTAAGCCAAAATGCTGTGATAAATGGGACATAAAATTGTTAATGCAAAATGATTGGAAATCTTGCTTTTTGCACGCGCATAAGATTCGTGATGTAAGGCTGCAGTGGTTTCAACTGAAAATATTACACAGGTGTTTATGCACAAATGTTGTTTTAAAGGAGATTGGAATCCTTGAAAATAATAACTGCAGTTTTTGTAGCACATTCAAAGATAGCATTGATCATATGTTTTGGAAATGTCACCATGTACAAGTATTTGGAATGCCCTCATTGGTTTAATGAAAGAAAAATGTTTGAATGCTGAAAATGTCCTTTTGACAGAAGCACTCGTACTATTTGGCTATGACAATATGATTGTTGGCGACACCGTCTTTTACTTTATAATACTATTTGCGAAGCATTACATATATGTTTGTAGAATAAACAACACCCTGCCACAAGTACATGTATTCATAAACAAATTAAAATTTAGATACAAAATTGAGGAACATGTTGCATATTTAAAATTAAACCATGCAGAATTTTTGACCAGATGGCTGGCATACAGACCATTAATGGATACTGTTTAACAGTTATACCCTTTTGTTATTGTTTTCTTTTTCTTTGTAAACAACTTGCACTAATAGATTCAGAAGTGTAAGATGAAGTGTATGAATGAACACTTTTTTGTGCATTATTAGAGGCCTGAGTGTAATATTTTGCCAAATGTAATGATGTAAAAAAACGTCCCTGTCAGCATGATTTTTCTTAATACATCCACCCCCCACCCCCCACCCCTCTCTCTCTCTCTTTCTCTCTCTCTGTTTTTGTTTTGTTTTGATTCGATAATGTTTGCATGAATATGTGAATTCAAATTGTTTGGGATGATTTCTTTATTTATTTATTTCTTGATATACATATTTGCTTTCCCTCATTACTTTTCTCCCCCTTTTTGTTCCTGTAAATATATATGAATGCAAATAAAAAAGGTTTAAAAAAAAAAAAAAAAAAAAAAAAAAAAAACATTCAAATGTGAGCATGATCCTATTCAAGCATAAACGATCAACTGTCTGTGCAATGAGACGTCAGCCACACTTCCTAATGAAGCCGGTGATTAAAGGGGCAGAAAGCACAAAATGATAACAATACAACCATAATTCAACAGGTGCAATACAATTTGTCTGAATAAAGGTTACCCACAAAATACATTTGATCTAAAGCAGCATCAAAATACGAACAAAAAGAATTTGATTGCCTCTCAGGATCATGTGCTAAAATCATTATTTCTATAGAGATAGGTATCAGACCTATTCTTACGTGATAACCAACAGTTGAATTTGTTAGGCATTGTGAAACCTTCCAACAGGAAAAAGAATTCTTTGAATAAAGATTACCATGCCCATTATCAAAAAGCCCTGTGTGTGTGTGTGTGTGTGTGTGGGGTGTGTGTGTGTGTGTGTGTGTGTGTGTGTGTGAGTGTGTGTGTGTGTGTTTGTGCAGACTGACTTTGGCAACGACACCTGCAAACTGTTTCCGGAAATGAGATGTGAAAAATAGACCGTTTCTTTTGCACGTGCTCGTGCGGGTTGAAATGGGCGTAAAAATACATGCTGTCTTTTGCATTATCATATTTTCCTTTTTTATTTTCAGAACTGCATAACAAATTAGACTAAGTGTTTTGGAAATTGAACTCATTTTCTTCAGAGTATAGTCAGTGGCCAACTGGTCATATGCCAAACAATTCTGATTTTCTGAAAACGCTGAAATGTTCCATACCTTTTCTTGATGTGGTTCCTTGTTGTGACATTTCACGTTTTGCTAGGTTGTCAGTAAGTTCTTAAATACTGTCCTCTTTTTCTTCAGTCATGGCATGTTTCGTGCGGACAGAGAAGAGTGGGTCAATGTAACCATCATATGTATTAAGTTTTAGAGAGATTTCTCGTTCGGCGTTGAATGTTCAACCTGCATACAAAGAATGGTCTGATCGACTAATAAACACTTGCATGGCAATGTCTTTGTAGATCAAGTGTGTTTGTTGTTGCGCTTCATGTATGCAGGAGAGATACGTGTATGACTCTGTGTGTGATCCTAGGTATACTGAACTTAAAGGTACATGACTGTCATGGAGCAGAAGTTGAAGTAAACGTTGTAAAATAAATTCATGCTCAGATTCCTGAATTGATACGCCATTGTGGGGACCAGAACGGCTAACTGGTAGAGCGCCAGACTCGTAATCTTGGTGATCCTGGGGTTGCGGGTTCGAATATCCGCTGGGCCGTTTCGGTACAGGGGGCTTTTTCCCTCGGAGTTAACAATGGTTGTGACTCCATTTCCTATACAGTCCTTGGAATGAGACTATAAACCGAGGTTCCGTGTGTGAACGCGCGCATAACATCTTGTACACACGTAAAATCCCATTACCAACTTTCGGAAGAGAAGGCCAGTTTGGCCGTTGGTATGGATGACACGTTACACATAGCATGCACCTTCCCCGAAGATGGAGTATGGCTGCCTTAATGGCGGAATAAAAAAAAACGGGTCATACACACAAAATTCTACTCCCTTTGTTGGTAGATGGAATTAATCCATGCGTGTCTACACAGGGAGTGTCCGCAGGAGTATCAGCCTGCGTACGCAGAAAAAATAATAAATACGCCATTGTCAAGTTATGAAGACACACGTATAGTGCTCAAAGGTAACGAGCGATTTATGCGCTGTGCTGCACACTTATCAGTTACAAACTAGACACAATGCGTTTTGACCTATTGATCTTCTTCAGACAGGACAAATAACATTCAAAATCATGAAAATAAAGGACAACAAACAGTCACTTACCTAGAGAAGACAATCCAACGCACATCAATTTATTGGTCTTTCTCAATCAGGACAAATAGCATGCAACACAAT
Source organism: Conus canariensis (assembly GCA_033310375.1). Classification (NCBI taxonomy): domain Eukaryota; kingdom Metazoa; phylum Mollusca; class Gastropoda; order Neogastropoda; family Conidae; genus Conus; species Conus canariensis. The sequence goes on along the minus strand of JAMYXO010003112.1, from coordinate 9,985 downwards.
GAAAGCAAAGGACGAACAAACGGTCACTGATATAAAAGACTGCTTGTCCGTCCTTCGTGTTAATTTTGACAGTTACTTGTCAGTGACTGTTCGTCCTTTATTTTCTTTGTTTTGAATATCTACATCGTACAGACAAAAAAGTCTCTTTACACGCATACCAGAATAACCTCCTCACTCTTTCACCCAAGGCGGCTGCACACAATACTATCACTTTCGAAAGTTTCATTTCCCCTTAGCTTGTACACTTACAATGTGTTTTTGCATTTGATATAAGAAAATCACAAACATGTGTTCAGTAACTATGATTATAATACAGTGAATGAACCTTCACTTTAAACTGCCAGTATTCTAAATTTGCCATCACAAGCCCCCTTTTTTTTTTCGAGAGCAGAAGGTCACAGACAGAATATGTGTCAACTCAGCTGGCATGAATGCAGTAATCAAGAAGCCATTAACTGGATCGACCTTCTGCCATGAAGATGCCACACTCTTCATGGAAGTCACTTCAGTGACAGTGCGGAACCGGTGTAACAGCCCATTCTTACCCCCCCCCCTCCCCTCTGGAACTTACCCCGGGGTAAGTCTGGGCTAGCCTGCTTTTACCCCCGGGGTCATTCCAGGACTAGCTGGAACTGACCCCCCCCCCCTAGTTGGAACTGACCCCCCCCCCCCCCAGTCATCTACATTGTACAAGGTACACAGGCACTCAGGAGACACTAATCAGATATACACTAAAGTGACCAATGGTCAGTGACACTGACCACTGGTTGCATTGCAGAAGGTATACAAACACTCATGAGACACTGATTAACTGTAACATAGTCGAAATATCTGATTTACGTCATAGTGACCAGTGGTCAGTGGCATTGACCACCAGTCGTCTGCATGGTACAAGGTACAGAGGTACTCGGGAGACTATAATTAGCTGTGAAATAGTTAAAATCTCCGATTTACGTCATAATGACCAGTAGTCAGTGGCACTGACCACAAGTAATCTACATTGTACAATGTACACAAGCACTCGGGAAACACTAATTAGCTGTTAAATAGTTAACATCTCCGATTTACGTCATAATGACCAGTGGTCAGTGGCACTGACCATTAGTCATCTGCACTGTACAAGCTAAGGTACACATGTACTCAAGAGACTCTAAACCCTCCGAGGGGGCGGGGGGTAAGTTCCAACTAGGGGGGGGGGGGGGTAAGTTCTAGCTAGTCCTGGAATGACCCCCCCCACCCCCACCTCCCGGGGTAAAAGCAGGCTAGCCCAGACTTACCCCGGGGTAAGTTCCAGAGGAGGGTAAGAACGGGCTGTTACACCGGCACCCCTCCCTCCCCAGTGCTGTAATTTGATGACCACGACCATGAACAGGAACACATGAACTGGACATCAGAGGTTGAAGGCATGGCACAAGGCCATGACTGTCTCACGTATCACATCCACCACATCTCCTCCTTCTGTCCACTGGGCTGTTAAACCAGGCTTCTGCCATACCAAATATCATGTTCACGTGTGACCTCATTTGCAATATCATATTTAAAGTGACCCATGCAAGTCATGACTGTCCTTCCTCAAATAGTGCAAACTTTCTTTTCTATCAAATAAAAGAAAGCATCACAGCGAAAAAACAAAAAACAAAAACACACGGCATACTTTTCAAAATGTGTGTGTGGGTTTTTTTTTTTTTTTTTTTTTTTTTTTTTTACTTGACATTATACACCTTCATGCAGTTTTTAGTGACCCCTCCCCTAACACAAACTTTCTTATTAAAATGTCGTCTCATCGTGTTTTTCCCTGTCACCATTTGAAACAATTCAACATAGCAGGAAACAAAATGTGCTAGGACTTCCAGTGTCTTCATAGCTAATGTGTTCTCCAACTGTCAGTGATCGAACACTCTATCCAGCACTTCGGGTAATCACATCGAAAAAAAAAGCAATTTTTTTGTCTATTCCTCCAACACTGTGGTAAACAGCACTCTATTACATCTCTAACATTGAATCCTATAATTATAGATATATACAGTTGTTGTTCATTCCTGTCACAATTGTTAAATACACAGCTTCACCACTCTGGTGAAAAGAAATCTTCTCAAAGGCAGATGCAGATCATAAGATTACACCTAAACATAAGCGTTGTTGTACTGGACGAAACAAACGGAAAGCCCCTGCCAAGTAGTTTTCACTGTCCCATACATGGAGGACAAATCTAAAACAGACACAATCCATCATGCAACGTACTCACCAAAATATACAGCCTTCATCCCTAATAAAAACAGTTTGAAATTTAAAAAAAAAATCTGCTTGAACGCAGAATAACACAAACTCACGGCCAGAAACCGAGGGGAAGAGATGTGTGTGTGTGTGTGGGGGGGGGGGGGGGGGGGGGGGGGGGGGGGGGGGGGGGGAAGGGAGGAGGGGGTGAACATGGTCCAGGGGAAGTGATTCTATCAGAAAACAACATCATAACACGGAGCAGGTTTCCTCCCTTGGTTCGCCACTTTTAATGACTCAATCAGTTCGCTCATACGCATGCAAGGATCTATCGACACATAGTAGCACTAATGACAACACATTCACAGTCGCAAACAATTGATATGCTCATGTTTACATTCATTCATACAATTCACAAGTTTCATAACATACACACGCAGATTTATTAACAAAGATACATCAACAATGTGACAGAACATAACAGATTTATTAACAAAGACACATCAACAGTGTGACAGAATACAACAGATTTATAAACAAAGATACATCAACAGTGTGACAGAACACAACAGATGTATTAACAAAGATACATCAACAGCGTGACAGAACACAACAGATTTATTAACAAAGATACATCAACAGCGTGACAGAACACAACAGATGTATTAACAAAGATACATCAACAGTGTGACAGAACACAACAGATGTATTAACAAAGATACATCAACAGCGTGACAGAACACAACAGATGTATTAACAAAGATACATCAACAGTGTGACAGAACACAACAGATGTATTAACAAAGATACATCAACAATGTGACAGAACACAACAGATTATTAACAAAGATACATCAACAGCGTGACACAACACAACAGATGTATTAACAAAGATACATCAACAGCGTGACACAACACAACAGATGTATTAACAAAGATACATCAACAGTGTGACACAACACAACAGATGTATTAACTTAGATACATCAACAGCGTGACAGAACACAACAGATGTATTAACAAAGATACATCAACAGTGTGACAGAACACAACAGATGTATTAACAAAGATACATCAACAGTGTGACAGAACACAACAGATGTAATAACAAAGATACATCAACAGTGTGACAGAACACAACAGATGTATTAACAAAGATACATCAACAGCGTGACAGAACACAACAGATGTATTAACAAAGATACATCAACAGTGTGACAGAACACAACAGATGTATTAACAAAGATACATCAACAGTGTGACAGAACACAACAGATGTATTAACAAAGATACATCAACAATGTGGCAGAACACAACAGATGTATTAACAAAGATACATCAACAGCGTGACACAACACAACAGATGTATTAACAAAGATACATCAACAGTGTGACAGAACACAACAGATGTATTAACAAAGATACATCAACAATGTGGCAGAACACAACAGATGTATTAACAAAGATACATCAACAATGTGGCAGAACACAACAGATTTATTAACAAAGATACATCAACAGCGTGACACAACACAACAGATGTATTAACAAAGATACATCAACAGTGTGACACAACACAACAGATGTATTAACAAAGATACATCAACAGTGTGGCAGAACACAACAGATTTATTAACAAAGATACATCAACAACGTGACACAACACAACAGATTTATTAACAAAGATACATCAACAGTGTGACACAACACAACAGATGTATTAACAAAGATACATCAACAGTGTGACAGAACACAACAGATTATTAACAAAGATACATCAACAGCGTGACAGAACACAACAGATGTATTAACAAAGATACATCAACAGTGTGACAGAACACAACAGATGTATTAACAAAGATACATCAACAATGTGGCAGAACACAACAGATGTATTAACAAAGATACATCAACAATGTGGCAGAACACAACAGATTTATTAACAAAGATACACCAACAATGTGGCAGAACACAACAGATGTATTAACAAAGATACATCAACAATGTGGCAGAACACAACAGATTTATTAACAAAGATACATCAACAATGTGACAGAACACAAGAGATGCAATTGTTCTGGGATCCATACAGACACAAACGTCAGGTCACCAAACTGATAATCCACGCCCAGAGACACAGAGATTAAAACACTTCACTCTTCACGTGTGATCTGGTTGATGACCCGTGCATAGATACCGGGATCTATAGAGACTTTTTCATAACCGATCTGCCGGATGACATATGCACAGGTACAGAAATCTATAGAGACACAAATATTACCGATCTGGCTAATGACACATGCACAGGTAGAATGATCTATGAAGACACATATATCAATGATCTGGCTTATGATATCCGCAGATCCAGGGATCTCTAAAAATGAATACATCACTGACTTGCGTGGTGACGCCTGCACATATACAATGATCTATAGAGACACATACATTACTGATCTGACTGGCGCCACGTGCACAACTACAGGGATCTCTAAAGACACAGATATCACTATCTGGCAAATGACACATACAGAGATACAAGGATCTCTAAATGCACAGATATCACTGATCTGGAAGATGACACACGCACAGATGCAGGGATCTCTCAAGACACAGATACCACTGATCTGGCAGATGACACGTGCGTAGGTACAGGGATCTATAAAGATGCATACATCACTGATCTTGCTGATGACACCTGCACGGATACAGGAAGCCATAAAGACACATACATCCCTGATCTGTCAGATGACGCGTGCATGCACAGAAACAGG
>JAMYXO010003111.1:0-21192 GCA_033310375.1 Conus canariensis | reverse complement strand
CAGAGAACAAGGGGGGTTTGCTTCTTTCCCGGGCCCCCCAAAAGCGGGAGAAAAAGTGGGGTTTTTTTTTCCTTTTTTCTGGGTACCCAGAAAGAAAAAATTTTTTTTTGCTTTTTTTCCCCGGGAACCCCAAAAAGAACAAGTGGGTTTTTTGCTTTTTTTCCCCAAAAAACCCAGCAGAGAACAATTTTTCTTCATTCAAGGTCCCCGGGGCAAAAGAACAAGTGTTTTTGTTTTTTTTTCCAGGCCCCCGGCAAAAAACGGGGGGCGTGTTTTTTTTATTGGGGGTTTTCCCCCGCAGAGAACAAGTTTTGCCTTTTTTTTCCCCAGGCACCCCAGAAAGAGGACAACCGTTTTTTTGTTTTTTTTCCCGGGTTTGAAACAGAAAGAAAAAAGGGGGGTTTTTCCCTTTAAATCGGTACCATAAGGGGAAAAAAGTTTTTTTTTTTTTTTTGGGCAAAAAACACAACACAACAACCTTTTTTTTGGTTTTTTTTCCCCAGGTCCCACCCCACAAAAAAAAGTGTTTTGCTTTTTTAAAGGGTACACAACAAAAAAAAACTGTTTTTTTGCTTTTTCCCAGGAACACAAAAAGGGGAAAAAATTTTTTTTTTTGCTTTATTTCCGGGTACAAAAAAAGGGGAAAAACCCGGTTTTTTTTGGTTTAAAATTTTCCGGGAACAGAGGACAACTGTTTTTTGGGGCCTTTATTCCGGGTACACAACAAGGACAACCATTTTTTTTTGTTTTTTTTCCGGGTACAAACACAGAACAACTGTTTTTTTGGTTTTTTTCCCCGGTACACAACAGGGGAAAAAATTTTTTTTTTTGCTTTACCCCAGGAACACAACAGAGGACAACTGTTTTTTTTTTTAAATTCCCGGGTAAAATGAAAAGGGGCCAACTTTTTTTTGGGTTTTTTTTTCCAGGTAAAACAACACGGGAAACAACTGTTTTTTGCTTTTTTGGGGGTTTTACACAACAGAGGACAACTTTTTTTTTGTTTTTAATTGGGGGTTACCCAACAGAGGACAACTGTTTTTGTTTTTAAATTTCCAGAAAAAAAACCCCGGAGGACAACTGTTTTTGTTTTATTCTAGGAACACAACACGGGACAACTTTTTTTTTGGGCTTTTTTTTCCGGTCCCAAAACCCACAGAAAAATTTTTGTTTTGCTTTTTTTAAAGGGGTGACGCTGGGGGAGGACAGCTGCGCTCTTTTTTAAAAAAGGGGCAACGCAACAAAAAAAATTTTTTTAACCCCTCGGAAAAAAACCTTTTTCATTTTGATTTTTTGGGGACACATATGTTTTTTTTTATTTTTCCTGACTTTTTACTTTTTTTTTTTTCTTGCCATTTTTAGGAAAATTTTAAAAAAAAAATTTTGCCTGATTTTATAGTACACAAAGTGGGAAATTAAAAAAAATTTTTGGGGTTTTTCCTTTTCTTTGTTTTGGGGGGCCCTTTTGCTATTTTTTCCCCCCAATTTTAAAAAGCAGAAAAAACTTGCTGTGGGGGGGGGAGGGGAAGGGATGGGGCCGGGGGGGGTTTTTTTTTAGAAAAAGGGGGTTTTTTAAACCAAAAAGGGGGTTTTCTTTTTTCCAAAAAGAGAATAAATTTAAAAAATTTAACGGAAGGGGGTTTTTTTATAAAATACCCCCCTTTCCCAATGAAAAATTTCATAAAGAATGCGGGCAAATGTCACTTTTTCCCCTCTCTCTCTCCTCTCTCTCTTTTCTTTTTTTTTCTCTCTTCTCCCCCCTCCCTCTCCCCCTCTCGGGGGCCTGTCTGTCTCTCTCTCCCCCCAAAAAAAAAAAATAACGAAAAAAAAAACCCCGGATGACCAAATGAAATGGGAAAAAAATATATGAAACGAATGAGAAAAAAAGGGAATTTTTTTTAAAAAAAAAAATCCCCCCTAAAATTTTTTGCCCTTTTAAAACCTCTCTCTCCCCTCTCCTCTTCCCCCCCTCCCCTCTCTCTTTCTCTCCCCTCTCCCCCTCCCCTCTGTGGGTAACGGGGGGGGTTTCCCCCCCCCGGTTTTTTTTGGGGGTTTTTTTTTTTGCAACTATTATAAATTTTTTTTTTAAAAGGATTGCCGGGGGGGGGAAAAAAAAGGGGGGGTTTTTTTTTTCTGTGGGCCTTCAGAAAAACTTGACACAGCGTCAAACTAAAAGGGTCATTTTTGACCCAACGAAACTTTTTTTATCACCTTTTTTCAGACTGGGGAGTGCCAAAATGTTACTTTTTTTTTTTAAAAAATGTTTCCGACAAAAAAATTTAAACTGAACTAACAAATGCCCCCCATTACAAAATTTTTTTTGGGGTTTTTCCGTTTATGATCAAAACCCGTTAACTTCTTTTTAAAAGGGGGGGGGGCCACAAAACCCTTCAGACCACATAAAACGAATCTCATTTTCCCCCCTTCAGGGGAAAAGCAGGGGGTAACCCAAAAACATTTTAAAGTTTGCAGACAGCAAAGGGCCCTTTTAAAAAAAAGAAATACACAACCCAATGACCCAAAAATTTTTGTGGTTGAAATTTTTAAGTGCTTTTTCCAAATTTGGACACCCAAAAAAAGAAGGACCCATTTTCCAGTCAAAAACCCAAAACCAAAACGGGTTTTTTAAACTGGTTTTTTCAGGGGGGGAAAGCCTGGCACTGGGTCCTAGGCCCTAAAAAACCCCCAAAAAAACCCTACTCAAATTCCCCCTTTTTTGTGCCCCAAAAAGGGGGAAAATAGGGGGGATGCCCGATCAGCACAATCAGGGGGCAAAAAGCAAGGGGGAAAACTGCCCCCAAAACAAAAAAATATTAACAAAAATGGCACAGAAAACATTAGGGGGTCTTCTTGTCAAAGGGGGGCCCCCTTTTAGCAGCAAAGGGGAAAGAAACCAGAAGGCCCCCAAAAAAGGAAGAGTCCGGCATGTACAGAAAAAAGGGGGGACGGCCTTTTTCCCCCAGCCACTAGTGAAAACAGGCTTGTTTTTAAATGAACCCCTTTTACCCCACATTCCGGGGAACATCTCCTTTCCCAAACAAAGCAGTTTTTCTTCTGCCAAGAAAAACAAAAAGGAAACCCGTTCATGAGTTTTTGTAAAAACATTTTCGGGGAAAAACCCCGCAAAAGGCTGTTGATGAAACCCCAAAAATCAAACCCCGGAAAAGGGGGGCCCTCAGGGTGAAAAATTTCCCCAAACCCTGGGGGAAAACCCCCCCAACAACCGAGGGGGGAAAGGGGGAAAGGGGGAAAAGGGGGGCCCCAAATCCAACAAGGGGGCCTCCAGCCCAGCCACATTTTCCACCTAAAACAAATTTTTGGGGGCAAGAAGCCCTTTGCACACACCCCCTTTTTCCTTTTTGGGCGCGGGGCCCCCAACGCTCCGAAAAAGTTTTTGGGGGTGGCGCCCCAAGGAGGTGGGGGAGTAATTTTTAACCGGGGAAATTTTTAAAGGGAAATTTAAGGGGGTTAAAAGAAGGAGAACCCTTTTCCAAAAAAACAAAGGGAAAAACAAACACTAAATAAAAAATTGAAGTTTTTGCCCAAAAATTTTGCTGACCAGAAAACCCCCCAAACCCGGGGGAACCCAAAGAACTAAATAAAACAGGGTTTTTAGCATAGATTAAAACCCCGTATGTACCCCAAATTTGAATCAAGAACAAAAAAAGTTTTTAGTTTTTTAAAGGGGTGGGGGGTTTTTTTTTTGTAATTTTTAAAAATTTCTTTTTTGCAATATGGGGTTGGGGGTTTTTTGCTTTGTGTTTCAGAAAAAATTTTTTTTTGGGGGAATTTTTAAAACCCCAAATTTTTTTAGCCTGATTTGGGGGCCCTAATTTTTAAAATTTAAGAAAAAGTAAAAAAAAATCACAAAAAAAGGCGAAAACCCTTTTTTTTTGGAAAAATTAAAAAAAATTTCCCCCAAACAAATCCAACCAGTGGCCAAAAAAAAAAAATTTGAAACTAACGGGAAAACACGGGCCCCCCCCCCCCCCCCCCCAAATTTTTCCCCCCCCCCCCCTCCTTTTAAAATTTTAAAAAAAAAGGATTTTAAAATTTTTTTCCATTTTTTTTAAAGGGGGTTAAGTTTTAGTGGGAAAATAAGCCAGATTTTTATCACACTTATAGAAGTAAAGGAGTCCCAAAAGGGTGGTTTCCCCAAACTTTGCTAAGGCCGCTTTTTTTTTCGCCATTGCAAATAAATTTTTGCGGGGGAAAACCAAAATTTTTGGGAAAGGGGGAAAAGTTTTTCCCGGTTTTTTTTTTTTTTTTTTTTTTTTTTTTTTTTAAAATTTTTTTGGGGGCACACAGAAACACCAGAAAGAGGACAAATTTTAAAAAAAAAACCCCAAAAACCCCTTTTGTTTTTTGGGGCTTTTTAAAAAATTTTTTCCCCTTAGAAAGGGGGGGTTTTCTGGGGTAAACAGGAAAAAAACATTCGGTTTTCCCCTTTTTTGTTTAGGGGTTTTTAAAATTTTTGTCTCTCTTGTGTGGGGGTGTGTGTGGGGCGCGCGGGGTGTGCATGGGGGGTGCCCCTTTTTTCTTTTTTGGGTTTTTTTTGTGTTTTTTTTTGCTTTTTAAAACCAAAAAAAAAGGGAAAAAAGGGGGGTTTTAAAAGGGTAAAAAAATCAAAGCCCCGGGGAAAAAAAAGGGGAAAATTTAAAAAAAAAATAAAAAAGAAAAAGGAAAAAAGAAAAAAAAAAAACTGAAAAAGGAAATCCCCACAAAAAAAAAAGGGCATTTGACCCCCTTTTGGTGTGTGGTGAGTGTAGTCCCTGTTAGTTTTTTGGGGGCCAAAAATTTTTTTTAAAAACTTTTGCTTTTGGGTTTCCCAAAAAACGATTAATTTTTTAAATTTTTTTTTCAGGATTTTGGTTTCTAGGCCACAAAAAATTTTTTGGTCTTTTATTTCCGGGCCCCTTTGAAACCAAACCCCAAACAAAATATTTTGACCGGTCCCCCATTTCCTTTTCTTTTTGTTTGGGGGTGAGTTGCGATTAAAAAATTCGGGTTTTAAAAAAAACACCCCCTTTAAAGTTTTGTGGGGGGGGAAAAGTGTGTTTTAGGGGGTTTAAATTTTTTTTTTTTTTATTTTTTGGGGAAAGAAAACAGTTTGCCCCTTTATAAAAAAAGATAAAGGGGGTTTTCTGTCAAAAACGGGAAAGGGGGCCCGCCCCCTGTTTCCCCCTTTTGAAAAATTTTTCCGGGTAAAACAACTACCCCCAAAACAAATGGGTTTTCTTTTTTTTTGGGTTTTTTTTTCCCCGGAAAAAAAACCCCGTGCGGTGTGTGTGTTTTTTGGGGGTGTTGTGTGTGGGGTGTGGTGTGTTGTTTGTGTGGTGTGTGTGTTCCATGTTTTCCCCCAAAAAAAGACTTGTTTTTTCAGATGGTTTGGGGTTTTTTTTCCCCACTCCCTAATGACAATTTTTTTTTTTTTTTCCTTAATGCAAAAAACCCCTTTTTTAAATTTTTGGGGGCCACTAAAGAGCTAGGCGGGCCTGTTTTTATTTTTGCAATGGCCAAACCTTTTGGGACGCCATTGAAAAATATGACAGAAACAAAAACCCGGGGGGTTTTTAAAGGGGGGGGGTCCGGGGTTGGGCAGGGGTTTTTTCCATGTCAATGTTTTCATTATATTTTTTCTGGTGTACGGGGGTGCGAACCTTTTTTTTGTTGGGAGGGTGGGGGGAAAAGTTGCCCCCTTTTGTTGGGCCCAATTTTAAAAAAATTTTTAAAAAAGGGGTTTTCCAAAAAAACATCTGATGCCCCCTGGGGGGCTAAAATTTTTTGTTTTTTTAAAAATTTCCCTTTTTTTTTTCCCTTTTAAAAAGACGGGAAAAAAATTGGTTTTTTCTTTCAAAGTTTAAGGTTTTTCTGTAAACCCCATTTTAAAGGGGCCCCCTAAAATTTTACACCCCCTGAAAATTTTTTCATTTAAGCAGAAAAGCTTTTATTACCTTTGACAAAAAAAGGTTTTTTTTTCCTTTGCCTGTGTTTGGACGTTCATTTTTGGGATTATCTGCAGGTAAAAAAGGTCTGCGTTTTGTGGGGTGTGTGTGTGTGTGTGTGGGGTGTGTGTTTTTTGTTTTGGGGTGTGTTTTTGTGTGTTCGGTAGAATGAAAACTACCCCCTTAAAAACCCAAAAACTGGTTTTGAACTTTTACCACTGTAGGGGGTTAGGGGCCCCTTTTCCCTTGGGGGGCCCCCAAATTTCAAATAAAAACGGGGCAACATATTTTTTCCCCTAAAGGGGCCTGGGGAATAAACAATTTTTTCTTTTTTCAAAGGGGGGAGTATATGGGCCCCGTGAAAAAGTCTCTTTTAAACCCTTTTTCAAAGGGGGGGTTTTTTGCGGGGTTTGGGGTTTTCGGAAATTGTCATTTAAACCGTAAAAATTTAAAAGGGAAAATTTAAAATTTTCCCAAAAACAAATCTGTTTTTCCTTTGGGGGTAAAAAATGGTGATCCGTAGTAACTATTTTTTTTTTTTTCCCTTTCCCCAAAGACGGGGTTTTAGGTTGGCTTTATTTCAAAAATAAAATTTTTTACTGTCAACAAAACACAAGGGCCTTTTGGGGCCTTGGAACCGCCATTGAAAATATTCAGTGAAGCAGCATGCTGTTTTTTTCCCCCCTTGACAAAAAAAGGGTTTTTTTTTGCTTTTCTGTTTTTTTTGGGCTTTAAAAAGTTGCTTATTTTCAGGTGAAAAAGGGTGTGTGTGTGTGTTTGTGTGTTTTGTGGGGTTGTGTGTTTTGTGGTGGGGTTTTTGTGTTTTTGGGGTTTTGAATGAACTACCCCCAATGCCAGAAACTGGTCGAACTTTTACTACTGGGGGGGTTTTTTGCCTTTTCCCCTTGGGGGGGCCCCAAAATTTTGGTGGTCGACGTGGGGGTTTTTTGTGCTGTGTGTTGGCATGGGGGGGCGTGTTTTTAAAAGCGTGGGTGTGGTGGGGTTTTGAGCGTGGGTGTGGGTATGTCCATGTTTTTGGTTTTAATAAAATTTTTTCCCTTTTCCCCGATGGAGGGTTTTTTGGGTTTCTAGCCCCTAATGAAAATTTTTTTAAATTTTTTTTTTCCCCCTTTAAAAACCCAGATATTTTAGAAAAATTTTGTGCCCCAAAATACTATGCTGCCCCAAAATTTTTGCAAAGCCTACCCCTTGGGGGGCCTTTTAAAAAATTTTAAAAAGAACATTTTCCCTTTTTTAAAAGAGTCAATGAAAAGCTTTTTTTCCCTTCACCCCAAAAGGTTTTTCATTATATGTGCTATGTACGTGCCCCGTGCAAACCCTTTTTTGGGGGATGTGTGGGTGAGCAGGATTTTTTTAGCGTTTTTTGATAAAAAATTTTAAAAAAATGTTGAAAAAAATGGTTTTCCCCGAAACATATTCGGTGTCCTTTTTGGGGGGGGGAAAAGTGTGATCTAAAAATGCCCGGCAGAGGTGGTTTTGGTGTGTGGTTTTTTGTGGTGTGGGGGGTTTGTTTTGGGGGGGGTGTGTGTGTTTGGGGATGAATGAACACCCTTTAAAGGGGCCGAAACGGTCGGGGGGGAAAATTTGTACAAATGTTTTATTAAAAGCCTGCCCCTTTGGGAGGTCACACAACAACCCCCTTTTCCTACGAGCCCAGGGGGTAAATAAAAAAAATTTTTTTTCAAAACAAATGTTTTGCAAAAAATTTTCCCCGGTACTAGTTTTCTGTAAACCCTTTGGGTTAAAAAATTTTTTTTGGCGCGAGGAGATTGTTGTTTTTTTTGTTTTTTTAAAATCTTTTTAAAAAATTTTGGGAAAAAAAATTTTTTTTCCAAAAAAATTTGGGGGTTTCCTTGGGGCCGGGAAAGGGGGGATTTTAAAAAACCCTTTGGGGTTTTCCTTTTAAATGTCGGGGGGCCCTTTTGGGTTTTTAAATTTTTAAAAATTTAAAAGGGTTTTTAAAACAGAAAAAAAAATTTGAAAGGGGGCCGAAAAAGGGGGTAAAACCTTGCAAATAAAAACAGTAAAACAAGAGGGGGTTTTAAAATACTGCCGAACAAATGGGTTTTTTTTTTGTTTTTTCCTTTTTTGGGGAAATTGCGCTGAAAAAACCCCCAGGAGACGTGGGGTCTTGGGGGGGGGTACATCGGTGGGGGTTGGTTTTTGTGTTTGTGTGGTTTTTGGGGGTTGGGGTTGTTTTTTTTTGGGTTTTTGAATAAAACTTGTTTTTTTCAGATGGGGGGGTTTGGTTTACTGGGGGGCTAAGACTTTTTTTTTTTTTGGGTTTTTCCCTTTAAATTTTCCAAATTTTTAAAGGGGGGCTTTGTGCCACAAAATGACCCGATGTTTTTCCCCAAAATTTTTTCAATGGCCTACCCTTTGGGGAACCCTTTTCAAATATAAAAACAACTTTTCCCGTTTTAAAGAGTCGGTGAAAGCCCCTTTCTGCATAAAAATGTCCCCTTTTTAAAAATTTTCGGGGGAAAAAATTTTGGGGGGAAAAAACTTTTTTTTTGTTTTGTTGGTGTAAATGGGGTTTTTTGAGCTTTTTTTTGATATCAGTTGAAATCAAATGTTGAAAAAATTTGGGTTTTTTAAAACATTTCTTTCGATGTCCTTTTTTGGGGGGGAAAAAATTGGGGTGATCTCAACTAACTTTTTTTTTTTTTTCCCAATGACGGGGTTTTAAAAATTTGGGGCTTTTTTTTAAAAAAAAAAAAAAGGATTTCCTGTCAAAAAATCTAAAAGGGGGATATCACTGCAACCATTGAAAAAAATTACAGAAAAAAAAGCATGCGGGGATTACCCCCTTGACAAAAAAGGGGGTTTTGGGGGTTAACCCCCCTTTTTTGGTTTTTTTTAAAATTTTCCCCGGGCAGACCATAGCATTCCCCCGGCATTTTGCCACTTTTTCCCCGGCCGAATTTTTTCCGGGGCCCAAATTTCAGTCAAAGACAGTCACGGATTCCCCCCCCTTCCCCCCCGGAAAAAAGCCAGTGTCAATTTCCCCAAAAGTCATTAAAGCGGGGCCCCCTTTTTATGGGGACCCCGAAACCTTGGCCCAGGGGAAAAAGGGGGAAGGGGGGGAATTAAGCCTTAACATGGTAATTTCCCCCAAACCAAAACGGGAAAGTATAACACAAATCCCCTTTTTTGGGGTCAAATATTTTTCCGGGTCAGACCCTAGCAAATTTTAAAAAAGGAAAAACGGAGGAGGGCAGCGCCCTAGGGGTTTTGGGTTGCCCCCATATGGCTGCATTGGCCGCCACAAAGGGAAAAAAATTCCCCCTTTAAAAACCTTTTTACCCCGGGATCGGAATCCCCCAGGTAAAAATTAATAAAAAGGGGTTTTCCAAAACCCCCAGAAGGGGGGGCCCCCAGCAGGTGGCCCCCCGGGGAAAAGAGAAAAGGGAACCCTTTTTGGAAAAGGGCCAGGCCGCCCCCCGGGGGGCCCCCGGGGGATAGGACGGGAGATCCTTGTACGCCTGACGTGGGTAGATCTCCCCCGTCGGGAAAACCCCCTGGAGAAATTTTCCCCCCCGGGGGATATCCAATTTTTTGGGGGGTTGAGGGGGATAAGGACCCTTTTGGGAGGGGCCCCCCGGGGGGGTTTTTGGGGTTCCCCCGTAGTACCGGGGGCACCGGAGGGGCAAAGGCCCCAAGTCTCCATCTTTTTCCCCCTTTTTCCCAAAAGTCAAAAAATTTCCCGGAAAAAGGGAAATTGAGAAAAAACTGACCCCCTCCCTGGGGGGGGATTTTTTGGGGGGGTCCCGCTGGGGTTTTTAACTCATTTCCCCTCTTCGGGGCCGAGGCCAGGGCGGGGGAAAAAAGGGTTTTGGGCTTAAAGGAAAAAGGGGGTCAAAAGGAATAAAAGGGGAAGGGGGTTTTAAAAAGGGGGTTTTTTTTGAGGGCACCCCCGGGCCCCCCAAAAAAGGGGCCCCAGGGGGGGAAGGGGGCCCTTTGGGGACTGGGTTCCCTTTTTAAAAGAAACCCTCCCTAGACACCTCTCTGAGGAGAAATCATTGTCAAAAAAAAGGGGCCCCCCATTTTTAACAAAAAGGTTTTGTGCAGTTTGCGGTCTGCCCCCCCGGGAAAGGAGCCACCCCCACCCAAAAGGGAAAAAGGGGGATAGGGGGGGGGGGGGGGGGGGGGAAAAATTTTCCCTTTTTTGGGTTTGGGGGGGGGTTTTTAAAGGGGAACAAAATTAAAACTGAGCACCGGGTTTTAAAAATCTCCCCCCAACGGAAGTTGTAGGGGGGTTTTGGGTTTTCGGGGCCCGCGAGATGCCGAGGCGAAGTCCCGTAATCCCTGAGAGGCCCCTGCCCCGGCTAGTGTGTCTAGGACGGACTGGGGTCTCTCCGAGTGGGGGTAGATGCAGATGTTCGCAGTTGGGCTGGCATAGAAGCCACGCGTGTAGGCGAAGCATCTTGGGATTGGAGTGAGGAAGACCTGACCGGGGTTGTCTCAGCATGTCCCAGCGAGGGCTGAGCCGGAGGGGGGGAACGTGGGTGAGGGACTTGGGGTCCGGGAACCAAGACTGGGTCGGCCACCATGGCGTTACGAGGATCAGCCTGGGTCTTTCCAGCCTTGCCTTCCTGATCACCTTGTGTAGGATGGGGAAGGGGGGAAAGGCATACGCCAGTAGGCCCGTCCCGGGGAGGGATAGTGCGTCGACTGCATCCGCCTGGGGATCTGGAACGGGAGAGACGTACAGGGGCAGGTGATGGTTGAAGCTGGTGGCAAACAGGTCGATCATGGGCACAAACCAATGGTTGCGCGACACCAGCGAAGGAGGGCCTCTGTTCTGAGGGAGAGGCCTATGGAGCGGGCCTCTCCCCCTTTGTTGACATAGCAAGCTACCGACGTATTGTCCGTGAGGAGGAGAACAAGTCGGTGCGCGACCTTGTGCTGGAGTTGGAGAAGGGCTAGCCTGACCGCTTCCAGCTCCCACTCCCCGAGGCGTGACTGTCCTCCACGTGGGCCCCCCAGCCCAAGTTGGAGGCGTCTGTATAAAGTTCCAGTGGTTGGGTTGGGTTGGGAGGGAGATGGGGACCCCGGTGGAGAGAGTGGCTGGAGTGAGCCGCTCCTCCGTCGCCGAAATGAACCAGTGTCCGAGGGGAATGACCTGGTCCCAGCGGTCGGAGGTCTGTGACAAACGTCGGCGGAACTCCCTCTGAAGTTGGCGTTTGGGGACCCGCCGCAGGGGAATGAGGGGAGACAGGGACTCCATCATTCCTAGGAGGGAGGACAGGGTTCTGGCCGAGGTGTGGGGTGCCTGTGACAGGCAGGAGATGAGGTCCACTATGCGTGCAGGCCTCTCCGGGGTCTGCCCGACGAACCGTAGGAATCGTCTGTGGGCCGGGTGAATCAGGATCTGAAAAATAGGCGTCCTTCAGGTCTACGGATGTGGCCCAGTCGCGATGATGGATGGAGTCTCGGATCTGGGTGGGGGTCTCCATCTTGAACTTGGTGGGCCTGAGGAACTTGTTGAGGGGCGAAAGATCTAGAATGGGCCTCCATCCTCCCGAGGCTTTTGGGATCACAAAGAGTAGAAGCCGGGGTTTGGGTGGGAAATCTCCGAGATGGCCCCTCTTTTGAGGAGGTCTTGGACTTCCGTGCGAAGAGCTTCTGCTTTGGCGGGGGAGGGTTCGTTGGGGGAGGGAGGGGGAGATAGCATGAGGGGGGGACGCTCGTGGGCCCAAGGAAGGCGAAACCCTTCCTGTAGCACCGCCACTATCCAGGGGTGAGGCGTATGCGTCTCCACTGGTGGGCATGCCGGGAGAGGCTGCCCGCCAGGGGGGGCGAGGGTCTGGGCTGGTGGGTGGGGGATAGGGCGAGGGGGGGTGCTACCTGATCTAAGTCCCCCTCGGGCTGTCTCCCTAGTCAGCTCCGGGAGCGTGACTGTTGGCCTAACCGAAAATTTTGCTGATGGGGTTTTGGCTTAGGCCTTGGGAGAAGATTAGGTCGCTTGGCGGGCCGTGCGGTGCGGGAAGGCGATTGTCTGGGATAGGGTCTGTGCCTGGGGAAGGAACGAAGTGGGGGTCTAGCAGGGCGTGGCGGTGGCCTGGGCGCAAAGGACACAGCCTGCTTGCGTTCCTCAACTGCTTGTGCTATGACGTCAGCCGAGTAGTCGCCAAAGAGCGACTGGACCTGGCCCGGGATGCATCGCAGGGCTGCCTTAAGCGTCGGGGAGAGAGAGGTCCGCGCCAGCACGGCCTCTCTCGCGACCAACAAGCAGTTGAAGTGGCTTCTGGCTGCGCTGTCCGCCGCAGCCGAAAGGTGATGCGAAATCCTGTTAACTAGGTGTCGCATGAAAGGATCGCTGAACAAGCGAGGGTCAGGCTCTTGGTGCGCCTCAGAGCCCGGGTCCCCCGGTACTGGGATGGCACCATCGTCCTCCGGCCATAGAGCCTCCGCTCGCTGAAGGGGCATGTCCAAGTAGGTGTGTCCCGCCGTGGTGTGGAGGATGCCCATCCTGGCTACTCGGACCCATTCCTTTAGGTTCTTAAAGGAGATGGCGCCGGAAGTAGGGGGGGGCAGGTGGGGGATCAACCGACGGTCCGACTGGGAAATGCCCATCTCCCTGGTCACGGGATTGTCCGTAAACAAGGAGGCGACTGAGGGGTTCTTGGGTAGATTGGTCTAGATCTCTGGGCCGGGGGAGAGGGAGAGAAATTCGTCAGCGGGTGCGGCCTCCCTCCTAACGAGGTCTGGTCGCCACCGTTCTATCGTGCGGACATCGTACAATGAGGTGGGGGCTAGCTCCTCGTCATCGTCCGCCTCAGGGAGGTACTGGTCCTGAGAGGGTTCATAGCACCCGTCTTCAGGAGGTAAGTCGAGGGGTGCCTGTAGTGTGTCCCCGGTGGCCCTATAATCGGCGGCCGGGACATCGTCCTGCCGATAGGACAGCGCCCGAGGAGGGAGACCAAGGTCGACCCAGGTAAGTGAGGCCGGGTGCCACATTCGACCATGTAGCTGGTCGTGCTGGGTGTTGGCGTTAAGCCACTGGTCTCTCTCGGGGGCATAGAGCCACCGGTCCCCGGGGAGGTAAACGGGCTGTGGCGGCCCTGGGGAAAAACCATGGTAGGTAGGCCGCACTCAAGGTCTGACCAGCGCGTTGGGCGAATGCGTAGGTCAGACATCCGCCGAGTCGTAGCCACGAGACCCTCTTCTTCTTGTAGGCAGAAAGTCCCCGGGGACCCGGGTAACCTGAATCACTGTTGGGGGGGGCTTGAGAGGCCGTGGCCTGTCGTCCCCGTCCAGGTCCGTGCACTGCACCATACACGTCCTTGGAATGGGCCTGGGAGGGCCATAATGGTATGGAGGAGGATGCGGAAGTCGAGCCCCCAACCCGCGAAAGTGCGGATTGGTCAGGATGCGGTCCCGTGTTCCTCCCCCTGGAGGAATATGTCAGGTTACCCTTGGTCCCGCTGGTAGATCCTCCCCCCGGAGGAGCGGGACCGCGGACGTTGCCCAAATGGGGATCCGAAAGGTCGGTTCCCCAACGTCCAATACCCCTAGGGAAGAAGGTGACGTTCGATCGGGGTAGGTCGACCGTCCTTGTGCATGGGCACGGCCGGGCCCATGGCGCGGCGTGCCCGCACGCCCAGGATTATGGACACCACCGAGGTCGTGCGTCGGGGTGACCATAAGGCTGCTTCCGGAGTCGAAGCGCTCCTCGAGCTCAGGTGTTGGCTGCACCTGTGCCCGGTGGGGCCGAGCGCTATGAGTGCACGTATCAATTTGGGGGGAAAAAGAGATACGTGACTCATCAAGGCGAGTGACGGATGGTGATTCCATCCCAGATCCGTCACCCGTGCTGGTCCGCGGCTCGGCAAGGTGCCCCGGGGGCCGAGATTCGCGTGACTCAGCATGATAGTTAGAAGTCTCCGAGCGAGTCCGTAGGCTAGAGGGCAAGCTGGCCGATGGAGAAGGGGTGGGGGAGGGCGAATTCCGTTGGCTAGTCTTTGCTCGGCCGGGCCCCTTGAGGGGAGCCTTGCCATTAGACTTTCTGGGCAGCACCTTGAGGGGAGCTTTGCCCTTAGACTAGCAGGCAGATCAAATGAAAGGCATTTTGAAATGGTGGCCGCTTGCCTATCAGCCTTGGGACGCCGCGGTCGTGCGTCCGTCGGTTTGGTAGACGAGGAAGATCACGCGTCCCTTCCGCGGAGAAGTCGTCTCTGTCTACCCGAACCGTACGTTCATCAGTGCGAACGGATTGCTCCGAGATGGAATCGACCCGCGGGTTCTCCGGGAAATTGAGCGAACTCCGAGCAGTGGAGTGGCTCGACCCGGCGGTGTCCTTCACCATGTTGGGCACAGGTGGATAGAGCAAACCCGGAACACACGACCGCAAAGAGGAGACAAGGTGGCCGATCGAGAAAATCAATTAATCTCGATCGTCCGTGTGGGTGTCGTGCAAAGTGCTCGAGAGATCGACTGAAAACTCGAACTACCCGTACACGCCACCGGTCGTGTGACTGGTATGGCTATTAATAGCAATCTCTACACGTGGAGTATCACTGTGTATAGGTGTGATAGTTCTTGGGCACTAAATCTTAATAAGCAGATCAGTGTCACACACCCTTACTCGAACACGTTCTACCTGTGAAGGGTAAAGAGTACAGGTGTGATAGTTATTGAGCCCTAAACCTTAATAAGCGGAACCAGCACAAAATGCGTGCTGAACCCGAGGCTCGGCAATATGGTGGGGGAACACGACCGGCGAGCGGTGCCGACGATCGCGAGTAACAAAGTCGCGAGAGTGCCGGTAAAAGAGACAAATCTTTAATAAATACGCTCCCGATAGTGCCGGTAAAAGAGACAAATCTTTTAATAAATACGCTCCCACCAAGAGCCTCACACGGCAAAAATACTCAGGGTCTAGTGCAAGCCGGAACCAGCACAAAATGCGTGCTGAACCCGAGGCTCGGCAATATGGTGGGGGAACACGACCGGCGAGCGGTGCCGACGATCGCGAGTAACAAAGTCGCGGGAGTGCCGGTAAAAGAAACAAATCTTTTTTAATAAAAACGCCCCCGAGAGTGCCGGTAAAAGAGACAACTTTTTGATAAATACCCCCCACCAAGAGCCTCACATTTGCAAGCCAAAACTAATCAAGTATAAACAAAACACAGCAAATTAACAAAAGGCAAGTTAGGCGAACAGAGCACAAGACTTATTTTTCTTTGAGGGCAGGCCGAAATGAATGGCTTTGGGAAGTTGCCACTGGCTTCTTCCGGGGCCGGAAGTGGGTGACATCACGTGACTTCTTATGACTGCATTGGCCACGGAAAAAAATTCGGCCTACAGAGCTGGCTAACGCCGTTAAATGCTTTTGCTGACGGGGTAAAGTTATACGCCAAACGGTTGTTTTTTCCTTTGTCTGTGTTTGGACATTGATAAAGTGCTTATCTGCACGTGCAGAGGTGTGTGTGTGTGTGTGTGTGTGTTGTGTGTGGGGTTGTGTGGTGTGTGTGTGTGTGTGTGTGGTTTGCGTGCGGTATGAATGAGACTATCCTTACTGGCAGGTACCGGACGAATTTGTACCACTGTATGAGTTACGCCTTTCCGGGGTAGGCCATTGCAAATATTACAGCAACAAACCTGTTGAAAGAGTCCATGGGGATAAACATGTTTTTTTTCATATCATGTGTGCAGTATATGTGCTTGTGTACCAGTCTCTGTGAACCTTGTTTTTATTTTGGTGTGAGCAAGATTGTTGTCTTTTATTGCTATGTTAATCTTTTCAAATTTGGAAGAAAATTGATTTCCAAAACAATCAATGTACTGTGGGCTAGAAATGTGTGATCTCAAGTATCATTTGTTTACTTTAATGTCTGGTGTCAGTTTGGTTTTTTGTTTAAAAGATTAGTTTTATGTAAATATCTGAAAGGGGCCTATCAGATACACCTTGAATATTACAAAAAAAAAGATCTGTTTCCCCCGAACAAATGGTTGTTTTTTTTTGGGCCCGTTTTTGGGAATGCGTGCGAAATCGCACGGGGAATGGGGTGTTGTTTTGGTGTGTGTGTGTGGGTGGTGTGTGTGGTGTGTTTGTTTGCGGTGTGCGCGTGGGTTGTGTGTATGGGGTTGTGTGTTTTTGGTGTGTGTGCCCTGTTTTGGTATGAAAACTTGTTGTGTCAGATGAGGGTTTTTTGGGTTGTACCCCCAAAGACAATTATATTTGTTTACCAAACCAGATTTTTTTCGTAACTTTGTGCCCAAGACTATCGCTGTCCTTTTTGAATGGCCTATGCTGTACCTTGCAAAAAGACAGAAACATCCCATGTTTTAAAGAGTCCATGATAAGCATTTTTTTTTCATACAATGCGGCTTATTGGCATTTTAGGTTTGGAACCTTTTTGTAGTGTGGTTGAGTGGGATTGTTGAGCGTTTTTTTTATTCAGTTGTTGAAATGTTAGAAAGGGATTCTAAAACTGTCGTCGATTCTTGGGGCGGGGAAATGGGGTGACTCGTTTCGTTTTTTTTTTCCAATTTTAATGCGGTGTTAATTTGGTCTTTTTTCAAAGATGAAGGTTACGTCAAAAAATAAAAGGGGCCTGTCCGCCCCCCTTGCAAAATTACAGAAAGCAGCATGCGTGTTTATCCTTAAAAAAGGGTTTTTTTTTTGCTTTTCTGTTTTTGGGGACTTAGTGTGCTTACGCAAGCATGGGGTTTGTGTGTGTGTGTGGGTGTGCGCATGTTTTCTTTTTTTTGTTTTTTTACTTTTTAAACAACAAAAGGAAAAAAAGGGGGTAAAGGAAAAGTATCTAAAAGCCCAGAAAAAAGGGTTTTTTGAAAAACGAAAAAAGGAAAAAAAAAAAAAAAAAAAAACGAAAAGGAAATGCCACAAAAAAAAGGTCTGTTTGCCCACCTGTGTGTGTGGGGATTTTGCCTGTTAGTGTCGGGACCCATGCTTTTTTTGAATTTTTGTTTTGGTCTTCACGACTTCAGAGTATTTTTTTTTTTTACAGGGTGTTTTTGGTTTTTTAGTGCCCGACAATTTTTTTTCCTGTCACTTTTTATACGAATACCTATAATTTTGGCCCCATACGAGTTAGCCCTTCCAACTTTGCAAGGCCATCCTTGGTACCCATTGCAAATATGACAGCAAATACCCTTTTTAAAGACCATGATAACAGTTTTTTTCAAAAGTGTTGCATATAGGCTTTTTACCCCCCTGTCTCAGTGAATTTTTATTTTTTTGGTGTGGTTGGGGGAAAAACTGATTTCTAAAACTCTTTTGATGTTTTGGTGCTGAAATGTTGATCACGGCTTTCATTCTTTTTTTTTTACTTTTTGACATGAATAGTTTGCTTTGTTAAAAGATGAAAGGTTTTCTGTCAAAAAAGCTGCAAGGGCCTTCACTGATACGCCTTTTCAAATATTACAGTAAAACAACTACTCCCGAACAAATAGGTTCTTTTTTTTTTTGGGGGGTGTCTGTAAATCACACGGGAGGGGGTTTGTTGTGGTTTGCGCGCGGGAGGTTTTGGGGTTGGGGGTTTTCCCCCGTTTAAAAATGAATGAGACTTTTTCTTCAGATGGATTGTTTGTTACACTCCTAATGAAATTTTGTATTTGTTTATCCTTAATGCTAGATATTTATAATCTTTGTGCCACTAATGAGCTTGCTGCTGTCTCATCTTTGCAATGGCCTATCCTGGTAGCCATTTTCAAAAATGACGCATAATGTTTAAAAGTCTATGATAAGCAGTTTTCTTTATGTCAAAGTTGCATTATATGTGCTAGTGTACATGTCTGTGCAACCTGTTTGTATGTGGGTTGAGTGGGATTGTTACCGTTTTGTTTTCAGTTGTATAAATGTTGAAAAATGGATTCTGAAAACACTGATGTCCTGGGGCTGAAATGTGTGATCTAACTTTTTTTTTTTCATTTAATGACGGTGTTAATTTGGTCTTTTTTCAAAGATGAATGGATTTACTGTCAAATAACTCAAGGGGCTATCACTGACACCCCCCCTTTCAAATATTACAGTAAGCAGCATGCTGTGATTACTCTTTTGACAAAAGGTTGTTTTTTCCTTTGCCCGTGTTTGGACTTCATTTTGATTATCTGCGGGCAGGGTGTGTGTGTTGTGTGTGGGTTGTTTGGGGTTTTTGTGGTGGTTCGGTATTTTAAAAGAAAACTGTCCTTAATGCCAGATCCCGGTCTAACGTTGTACCACGAATGATTTAGCCTTTTTTTTGGTAGGGCCCATTGAAAAATTACGCAAATACCCTGTCGTAAAGAGCCTGGGTGATAAACAGTTTTCTTCATATCATGTTGCAGTATATGTGCCGTGTGCCAGTCTCTAGAACCTTGTTCTTTTGTTTGGTGTTAGCGAGATTGTTTCGTTATTGTTATGTTAATCTGATCAAATTGGAAGGAAATTGATTTCCAAACGTATCTAAATGTCCTGTGGCTGGAAATGTGTGATCTTAAATATCGTTTGTTTACTTTTAATGTCTGGTGTCAGTTTGGTCTTGTTTAAAAAATTACTGGTTTTACTGTCAAATATCTGCAAGGGCCTATCACTGATACGCTATTGCACATGTTAAAATAAAACAAGATGCTGTGATTACTCCACAACAAATAGATTGTTTTTGTTTGGTCTGTGTTTGGAAGTGCTGTGATCGCGTGGTGATCCTACCTTCCAAGATGGTACGCTCATTCCTTGTGTCCTCCTTGTACGATTGTCTTTGATTTCGTTTCAGGGAGGGCTTCGAAGATTTTTTAATTTTCTTTCTTTGACCAAGGAAAGAACGGAGGGATAACCATGGATTAAGTTTCTGCCCGTAGCTGCCTTCTCTCTCTCTTCTCTCTCTCTCTCTCCCCTCTCTCTCTCTCCCTTCTCTCTCTCCTCTCTCTCTCTCTCTCTCTCTCTCTCTCTCTCTCTCTCTCTCTCTCTCTCACTCAGCCCTAATCAACCTGGTTGATGACTGGCTAAATAGCATTAACAACAACAGATATTGTGGTGTCCTATTTATTGATTTCAAAAAAGCATTTGATGTGATAGACCATAACCTTCTACTTAGAAAACTGAAATTGTATGGCTTATCCACAAAAACACTTACGCTTTTTCACTCATATCTCACAAATAGGCAACAATGTGTAAAAATTAATACAACTTTCTCTTCATTTCAAACACTTTCCTATGGCGTCCCACAAGGCTCTATCCTGGGTCCCTTACTGTTCACAATTTACATCAATGATTTACCTCTCCATATCACATCCACCTGTGAACTCTTTGCTGATGATACAACAATACATACAAATCATTCTGATGTTACTGTTCTTGCACACACTTTACAAGAAAGTGCGAATGACCTCGTCAAATGGACTGAACTAAATCACATGTCGCTTCACCCTCAAAAAACTAAATCCATGCTTATCACAACTAGGCAAAAAAGACAAAATCTCACTCTTAAGTTTCCTCCTGTACATCTTAAAAATGAACCCGTTGAACAGGTTACATGCTAGGAATAACAATTGATAACAATATGAGTTGGCAAGCTCACATAACCTCACTATGCAAAAAAGTTTCACAGAAAGTTTATCAACTCTCCAAAATCAAACGCTTCCTCGACCTGCATTCACGCAAGCTCTTTTTCCAGTCTCATATTCAATCATACATAGACTATGGATCTACACTATGGGACTGCGCTAGCGCTAACACTCTCAAACCATTGTTAAGCCTACACAAGCGAGCACTCAAATTAGTCCTCCTAAAAAGCAATAGTCTTCTGGACTCGGACTATAAAAAGATTCAAGTTCTCCCATTAAGTCTGAGATTACAATACAACAAAGGGATCATAATGCACAAGATTGTGTCTGGGAAGGCACCCTCAACATTAGTTCACAGATTCTCAATAAATTCCTCAAGGACTCTACCCAAACTTCATGTGCCTGTTCCTAGAATTGACTTATTCAAATCCAGTTTAACATATTCAGGTTCCTGTCAATGGAACTCGCTCCCTGAATCAACCAAACAACGCCAATGCATATCAACCTTCAAACACCATTATTTCAACCATCTTATGTGCCAGTACTTACATACTCCGCCATAAATCCACCACCAATCACCACCACCCTCTTTGCCTTATATATATACCTGACTATTTAGAAAGTGTTTTGTACTTGAAATGCACATGTATGTTATTTTGTTTAGTAAGTATGTCTTATATGAGTACAGTGTGTGTGTGTGTGTGTGTGTGTGTGGGGTGTGTGTGTGTGTGTGTGTGTGTGTGTGTGTGTGTGTGTGATTTCCTATTACCTCCTGCCCTCTTGTCATTCTGTCAATATGCTTATGTTCTTATGTGACTCACTCTCTCTCTCTCTCTCTCTTCTCTCTCTCTCTCTCTCTCTCTCACTCTCTCTCTCTCTCTCTCTCTCTCTCTCCACGGTTCTGCTGGAATGACTTGATTTATTATCCATATGACATCCCCTCCTACCCGTAGCGACTGGGCTATCATTATGCATTTCCCACCTCCATTTGTGCTTTATTTCTATCGCCCCCCCCCCCTCCCTCCCCCGGTGCTTCAAAATCGATTGTCTTGTATCTCTTTGGAATTTTTTGATTGTCAGATTGTTCTAAACATGCTCTCTTATCGCACCCACTCTCGCCTCTTTCTCCCCCACCTCTCTCTCTCCTCTCTCTCTCTCTCTCTCTCTCTCTCTCTCTCTCTCTGCAGACTTACCCTGCACTCCCTTCGCTCCTGCGTCCCCTCTCTCTCTCTCTCTCTCTTTTTTTTTTAAATTTTAATCCCGTATTGTATGTAGTTCTAGTCACTTTTGCATGCTTCCTTTGTTACCTTTATTTTATATTGTTGACCCTACTCAGGGCGAGGACTGGATGTAAAAAAGCACATCAGTGCTTACCTATTATCCTCGTAAATAAAGAATTTTGTCTTGTCTTGTCTTGTCTTGTCTTGTCTCTCTCGCCATACGCAGAATGAAAGCGTCAGTGCAGTACAGAATAGTACATAGATAAACCCAGACGACAGTATCAAACGACAAAACTTAAACCAGCAAGAGAATGTCCAACGTTAATAGATCGTACATACTTGCTTGGTGAGGATGAATTATAGAGGAAAAGAAAAAAGAGAAAGGAAACAAAAACCTGACATGATTGAGGGAAAAAAAGAAAGAAAAAAAACAAGAGAAGGGAAAAAATAGGAGGATGAGGACCCCGACAGTGGCGATGAGGAGGAATAACCGAAGC
>JAMYXO010000310.1:52500-54146 GCA_033310375.1 Conus canariensis | reverse complement strand
TTTTTTCGGGGGAACGTGAAGGGAGAGGTTTGTTTGTTCGGTACAGTTTTAAAAGCGGGTCCTTTGCCGGAGTCAAAAATGTAATTTTTTTTTTACCCCGTTTTCCCATGGCCGGGCAGTTAAAATTCTTGATGCCTGCACTGCAGCGTTTTTGTTAAAAAATTAAATATGTTTGCGGTGTTGTTCTTCTCGCTGTTTTTGTAATTGGTCAAAGCATTTAATGCCAGCGGTTTAGAATCAGGGTTGTAAACGCTACGCTACAAGACCCTGGTAATTGAAAATTAAGATGAAAAAAAAACAAAAGACCCTCTCGCGAGGTTTTTTTTTTTTGTTTTTTAAATTTTGTTTATACCAGTTCTCAATTCATGATGGAATTGTACTGTTTAACTGGGCAGTGAAAGAGGAAAATGTCATTTTTGATTTTTGAAACTAAAGCCCAAAAGAGAAATATTACGTTTACCAAATATCAAAAAGAGTCATATTAAAATGTAAGATATGCTCCAATTTCCAAAACACAAAAATGCTTCTGCTCAAGTCACACACCACACACACACCAACACACACAACAACACAACACAACACACACACACACCACCGCTGTAAAATTCAAAATAAAAATTGTATAAAGTTCCAAATCAAAAAAAGTGCGGTAGATCTTAGATTATAAAAGATGCCTCAAGTTCCAAGTCCAAATATGTTAAGTTCCGAGGTGTGAGGGAATGTAAAAAGTCCAAACACCAAAATGCTATAAAACTTCCATAGCCAAAAAAGAAGAAGAAAAGAAAGAAAAAAAGAAGAAAGGGGAAAAATGATGCCAAGTATTAAGTCACATAAAAAAAAATGTTATCAAGTTTGAATATATGTAGGTAAAATTTTGCCAAGTCAAAATTGCAAAATATGCTGTCAATTTTCAAAATACACAAAAGCTATCGAATTACAGAGTACACACAAAAGCTATCAACTTCCAACCTAAACAAAAAGCTATCAAGTTCTAAACGATAAAAAAGCTAACAAATTCCGCACTACACAAAAAACCTATCAAGTTGCAAACTACACAAAAAGCTTTCAAGTTGCAAACTACACAAAAGAGCTATCAAGTTCTAAATTATACAAAAAGCTGTTAGTTCTAAACTATACGAAAAAGTATCAAGTTCCAATTCATACAAAAAAGTGTCATCAAGTTTGAAATTTGTAGGAGAACATTGCCAAGTCAAAATCGCAAAATAGGCTGTCACGTTTTAAAAGTTCACAAAAAGCCAGCAAATTCCAAAACTACACAAAAAACAGTTATCAAGTACAAAACTACACAAATATCTATCAAATTCTAAACTACACAAACAAGCTGTAAACTTCCGACTTACGCAATAATCTAGCAAGTTCCAAACTACACAAACATGCTTTAAAATTCCAACTCACACAAAACGCTAGCAAGTTCCAAACTGCACAAACAAGCTTTAAAATTCCAACTCACACAAAAAGCTAGCAAGCTCCAAACTACACAAACAAGCTGTAAAATTCCAACTTACACAAAAAGCTAGCAAGCTCCAAACTACACAAAAAAGCTTTAAAATTCCAACTCACACAAAACTCTAGCAAGTTCCAAACTACACAAACAAGCTGTAAAATTCCAACTTACACAAAAAGCT
>JAMYXO010000310.1:5000-45000 GCA_033310375.1 Conus canariensis | reverse complement strand
TATCGTTGTACTAGGTGCAACAGACTGGGGCACACAAAGTCTGCGTGTCGGGCTAAGCCGACTTGTGGAAGATGTGGTCACAATGACCATGTCTTGGAATCGTGTACCAGGGCCAAACATTGTATAAACTGTTCTGGAGATCATTCAGCCTCTTACCTTGGATGCCCGGAATATAAATTACGTGTTTTGGCCGGTAAGCTAAAGTCTTCCAACCACATGCCATATTCTGAGGCTCTCAGACAAATCACAGTTCAAAAGAGCAAAGGAGAGGTAAAGGTGCAGGAATTAAAGAAGACCCCAGGGTGCCGGGAAACGATAATTCAATTAAAGCTAATCACCACATCAAGTCTTATTCCTCGGTTCTGAGTCAAGGAATGATGAAGGCTAATCAACAAAACCCGCTGCCCACTTCTTTGGATTCTAGCCCCCCTTCAATCTGGGGCACACGTATTTTACCAACTCATACTAATAGTTCAAATCAAACTAGTATTGCTGTCACAAATCAGACAAGTATAGGACAGACATAAAAAATTTCGAAAACATCTGTGCCAACTTCTCTTAAAGAAAAGTCTGACTCTTCAAGTTCGTTCAAAAAACAATCTGTAAATTTTGATCTTGAAAAGATTTTAATGTATCTTGAAAATCTCTCAGTGAAATGTCTGACCATCCTAACAAAAATTTCTGATGTCATGACTTCGTCAATCATTGAATTGAAAACAATTCTGTCCAATGCCTGTCTGAACTCCAAATGAACGTACAAAGAGAAGTTCTGTCAAACGTTATCCGTTTTTGGTGTTCTCTGTTGCTGGTATTCTCAGTTATAGTCCTTTTCCTTACGAATAACATGATGTGTATGAGGCCTGAACAAGTCAAACCTACTGGTATTTGCTCGTTTCTACAATTGAATTGTAGAAGTAAGTGCAATTTTGTATATTTGGAAAATTTTTTGCAGAAGCGTTCTTTTGACGTAGTTGTGCTTCAGTCATTGAATTGCCACAAAAATGACTTACCCAAGTTAAACGGATTCTTCTACCCACCTGTTATAGATGAGGTAAAAGCCAACGTTAAAATAAAAGTTGCTACATATGTAGCTTGCAATCTTATGTATCAACCATGCAAAACACCGTGTTCTTCAATAGATAAACGTTTATATTCTTGCTGTATAGAAATTAAGGTTGATGGTAAATATTTCAACATTTTGAACTGTTATTATCCGGATGGAGTGTCTAAAGGTGAAGCTGACTGGATAATGGATTTAGACTGCTCTAGACAATGGGTTATTCTTGGCGATTTTAATTCCCACCACGCTTTGTGGTCCGAAAATCCCAATAATATTGTTAACAACAACGAATACCTTGCCAGTACAATAATCAACGCCAACTTAACCATTTTAAATGACGGCTCTATAACAAGAATTGCTGATCGATCAGATCAGCGTTGCTCATCGATAGATTTGTCTTTAGTTTCCCCAGACATAAACCCTTTGTGTACTTGGCAGGTTCATCAAATACCGTTAGGCAGTGATCATCTCCCTATTGAAATCCAACTTCTAGTGAGCCCTGAAAAAACAATCTACAATTCTGAATGCACTAAATATAATGAAGATAAGGCTAATTGGGCGCTTTTCAATCACATTTTGACAGCAGGTTCGTCTTTTCTAAATTTCAATCAAAATACAGTGTTAGAGAAAGGTTTGGAAAATTGTTATTTTGAATTAAGAAAACTTATACTTAAGGCTGCAGATTCTGCAATCCCAAAAGTCAAATTAAAGAATCATCCAAAGAAAGCGTCAAACCTTGGTGGAATATTGCGTGTGAAGTCGCCGTGGGTGCGAAAACTAAGGCCTTCAAAAGCTGGATGATAAGCCGTCATACGCAGCCTAAAAGTAGAGTGGAACAGTTACACGCTGAATACAAAAAAGCTAACACCAATAGTAACAAAGTTGTTGCTTTTGCAAAGCAGCAATATTACAAAAACTTAGTCATCAACTGTTCCAAACACCCAAACGATAGCGCTTTACTTTGGAAAGAAATTAGAAAATCTAAAGGTTCTTTTCATCTCCCAGATCCTGTTTTGATTGAAAACGATAAAATCTATAAAACAAACGAGGAGAAAGTTGAATTATTTGCTGACACTTTCGCAGCAATGAGTCAGACTGAACATCTGCCTAAAGAAGAGCAAGAACGAAGAAGAACTATTGAAAACGAAGGGAGAAACATTGAACCACATGACAATGACAACACGTTATATATTAATAAAAATCTAACAATGGAGGAGCTTCTGTACTCACTTCGCCGTCTAAAATCTGGTAAAATTGCGACAGGATTTGATCCCATTTCTTACAACATGATAAAGCATTTTCCACAATGCTTTTTGAAAAAATTATTAGAGTTCTTCCAATTATGCTGGAATTCTGGAAAGCTGCCAATGGCTTGGAAGAAAGCAACAGTTGTACCTATCCATAAACAAGGAAAATCAAAAAGAAAATCTTCTAATTTTCAACCCATTTCTTTGACTCCTCACATTGGAAAACTTTTTGAGAGGATAATAAAATTCAGATTAGAACATTTCCTTGAAAAGAATGGGATTTTGCCAATATTTCAAGCTGGTTTCAGAAAAGGGAGGGGTGTCACTGATCATGTTAGTCTTTTAGCTTCACACGTCAAAAAAGCCTTGGCTAAGCGACACTCTACTTTAGCCACGTTTTTTGATATTCATAGAGCGTACGATTCTGTTTGGCATTTTAAATTATTGTCCAAGGCTCATGAAATTGGGATTAAAGGTCGTTTCCACATGTTTTTACAATCATTTTTATCTGGAAGAACGCTACAAGTAAAACTAAATGGTGTGCTGTCAAGTACAAGATATGTTAACATGGGTGTCCCTCAAGGAAGTGTCATTTCTCCAATCCTCTTCTCATTGATGCTTTATGATCTTAATCAGATTGACACGAAAGGGGCAACTTTAGCTGCTTATGCAGATGATATTGCAATGTGGAAAAATGTAAATTGTAATTTTACAAAAAACAAAATCAAGCGTAATAAAATTGTTGAACAGTTTCAATTTGCGGTCAGTAAACTTGTTAATTATTTGAATTCAAATGGTTTTAACTTATCAACGGACAAATCGGTTTTTATTATATTTACAAAGAAAAATATCGATTTTGAAGGTAGGGACGCTGTAAAAGTACAAATAGGTGATTCTTTCATTTTCCCAAGTAAGCAAGTAAAATTTCTAGGCGTTACTTTTCACTATAAATTATTTTGGTGTAAACATATAAATCATCTCGTGGAAAAGGCAAGAAAGAAAATTGCGTTACTGCGAGTCCTAACTGGAATCCCTCTAATAAATTATGGATCTAATCTTATCCATGTCGCCTTAGGGACAGTTCGTTCGATTGTAAGTTATGGTCAAGAAGTATTTTTCACTGCACCAAAGACAGATTTACATAAGTTAACTAGTATTGATTCCTTAGCACTTAAAATTGCTTTGGGGCTTCCAAGATGGGCATCAATTGATATGACTTACAGAGAGGCAGGAGTTTTGCCTTTAAATGAACATAGGATGCTCTGTGCTTGTAGCTACTCAGCACGAGCAAGAACAGTCCCTAACTCAGTTACTTCTGAACTTGATGAAAGCACCTACGTTTCTAGAGAGATACGGAATAAAAAAGCATATACTTCATTGTCTGATTATGTATCTCCTCTTTTACATGCATGCAACTTTTCGCTTGACAACATTGTTAAAATGACCAAATACCCTTTCCCCCTTTGGTTGATGAAGCAAGCAGATTTTTTCTATTCCTATGGTAATATTACTAAAAATGAGAATCCACTTTTGCTTGCTTCTCTTGTTAAAGAATTGATTTACACTGAATATGAATCTTATCTGCATATTTTCACTGATGGTTCAGTTTCGTGTACTTCTGAGGTTGGTGCTGCTTTCGTGATACCTTCCCTTAACATTGAAAAAAGATTTCATATTACCAAAGGTTGTTCTATTTTCACTGCTGAGTTATTTGCTCTTATGAAAGCTATTAATTTCATTCTTGATGTGCAAGTCTTACCAGAAAGAATACTGATTTTGTCAGATTCCAAGTCTGCTTTAACGGCTTTACACCTTCAAAATACATCAAGTCGTCCTGATCTCGTCAGTGAAATTTTATTTTCAATTCACCAGTTAATGATGCGAGGTTCCAAAATAACATTATTATGGGTACCCGGTCACTGCGATCTTCGAGGGAATGAACTGGCTGATACCTGTGCAAAAGAGGCTTCAATGTGCAAATCGAATACAGTTTTATGTGATATTCCTTATTCGGTTCTTGAAATAAACAATATTCTGACAAAAGCACTCTGGGACCAGAGAAGAACACAGTACATTGAAGCTGCCATTCAGAAGAACAGATGGGATCTTTCTGCCCCGGCAGTCATTGTATAAGTCCGCCAGGTTCTATTCCGAATCGAAATTTATTGCACAGAATACGGGTGGATGGTTGGTTGGCAGGTTTTTAAAACCATCTCCTTTGTGTGTCTGTGGTCAAAACCTTAATGTATCTCATTTTTTACTTGAATGTTCATTAACAAAAGCGTATTTTCAATGTCTTCATGATAAAATTTTGTCTAAAAATCTACCTTTAACATTGCATAGTGTTTTTTGTCCCAACCCAGAAAATGGGTGGAGGCTAGCCAATTTGGCTGTAAATCTGATCAATTCTCATCCACTTGGCAGATTTTTCTAACGGATTTTTTTTTTTTTTTTTTTTTTTTTTAATGTTTGTTTCTTTTTTGGTTTAGTGGTCTGATGTACACGTAGAGCAAAGAATTTGTTACATGACATAGCTGTCCGACTCTCACGTGTACTAGGTCGCATTATTCCATTTACGAAACTTTTGCACAGGTTGTGCGCGCGCTAGAGAGAGAGAGAGAGAGAGAGAGAGAGAGAGAGAGAGAGAGAGAGAGAGAGAGAGAGAGAGAGAGAGAGAAAGAGAGGGGGGGGGGGGGGGGGAAGAACTTCGTTTTGTTTATATGTGAGAGCATGTTGTGCGTACGTCTATACGTTTTTTGTGTGGATATGTTTTGAGTGTGTGTAGGGGAGGTGGCGGTTTGTGTGTATGTATGTGTGTGTGTGTGTGTGTGTGTGTGTGTGTGTGTGTGTGTGTGTGTGTGTGTGCGCGCGTGCGAGAGAGAGAGTTTTGGTTTTTATTTGTTTGTCTGTGAGTGAATATATGTGCGTGCTCGCATACACGTGAGTAGGGGGAAGGGGAAGCGTGGTTTTTGTGAGTGTGTGTGTGTGTGTGTGTGTGTGTGTGTGGGAGTGTGTGTCTGTGAGAGAGAGAGAGAGAGAGAGAGAGAGTGTGTGTGTGTGTGTGTGTGTGTGATTGGATGGTGTGTGTTTGTGTGCATGTGTTTGGGGGGGGGGGGTCTTTTTAAAAAAAAATTTTTTTATGGTGTTCTGAGAGAGAGAGAGAGAGAGAGAGAGAGAGAGAGAGAGAGAGAGAGAGAGAGAGAGAGAGAGAGATTGTTGATTTTCAGTACAGTTAAGATGTAATTTGCTTTATTGTTACAATTTCTGAATTTTTATTATGTTACTTAGAAATGTTAAATGTTTCCCTGTTTAATTTTCCTTTATGATTTTTATGTCATTCAGATGTTATTTGTATTATTTTCGTTACCTCATTAATTCATTAAGGTTTTTCTTTTTAAAATGTCAGTACAACACTATGTTAATCTGACAGTAAATGGTTTCAGTCAGTGTGTGTGTGTGTGTGTGTGTGTGTGTGTGTGTGTGTGTGTGTGTGTGTGTTTGCGCGCGCTTGCTTTATGTTAGAATAATGTTGGCCTTTTTGCAATTAAGCGAATACTTTAACAGCATGTATGGTTTGATGCGATGACGTATTAAAAATCCATGAGTGCCAACCTCACCCCCGGCCCGCTCCCTCTTCCCCTTCCACTCCCCTCCCTCCTTTTTTTTAATATGGTCGTCAACCACCTGTCCCTGAGTGCCCCTCCACTTCTCTAGTTTTTGTGAGCACGTGTTCAGATGCGTATTGAAAGACAGGTGTTATATTTTCCTTCCGTTCTTTTTGCCCGGAACGGATCCACCAAATAACTTAATTTGTTGTATACTTTTATAATTTTCCATGTTAATGTCTATTGTGTATGTCTTGTTTTTAGTTGACAAATTTTGTTTTCTCAAGTTTTTGTTGTTGTATTCGGGATTGCCTGTTGCCGATCTCACAGTGTGCCGTTGAGTATGGCTGTACAAAAAAGAAATCATGCTCTGAATATGATAAAAGATTTCTGCTGCGGAGCAGCTGCTGTTTCGGGTTTAACCTTTTACATTCTAATTCTTATGTGTATTTTGCTTCAACTTTGCTTGTCAGAATGGCGATGTGTCCAAATGTTGGCGTGTTATATATGAACGTTTTGTCTTAGTATGAGCTGTAAAATTACCATTGCATCTATGAACTGTCAGGGTTTGGCCAATCCACAAAAACGAAGAGATGTGTTCAACTATTTGAGAGAAAAGTCATACTGTATATACTTGTAGGATACCCATTTCCGACCAAAATTAGAAAATTATATTCGTGCAGAATGGGGTTATAAATATTTTTTTTGCGTCTAATAATTCACATTCTTGCGGGGTGGCTATTTTGTTCAGTAATAACTTTGAATTTCAGTTAAAAAGATTTATAAAGACACAACAGGTAATTTTATTTTTGCATCAGTAAAAATGATGGACGAAGAATGTCTTATTGGCAGTATTTACGGACCTAATCGTGATGAGCCAGAGTTTTATGAGGAGTTGGAAGATCATATCCGAGAAGTCGGAGCTGAAAATGTCATAATTGGAGGCGATTGGAATTTAAACAGTAAACAAGTTGGGTATTTTTTGCTCCCATAAGAAAACCTAACACAGAGTAACTTTTATTCAAGACTGGCACAGCCTTTTAAACTTGAATAAAGTCAGACAAATGCATAGACGAACAATCTAATAGTGGGGGAAAAAACAAGCGCAGGCCAACAACTGAACTATTTTCATAGTAATGACTTGGCAAAGATTTGGACTTAAGGAGGGGGAGGGGGGTAATTTGAAGATGGAGAAACTGGGAACATGAAATTAAGAAAAATATGTTACAGATATGAAAACTCTTCACTAGCTGCATAAGGGAACCATCGCAACCTCTTTTGAAGGCAGATATATTTGTATTGCCTGCTCCGAGGCCTTTCGTCCGCTGGGTCGGACTCATCAGGGAGACACGGCTGGTTGTGTCTGCGCTCCTGGCGTCAAATAGAGACACACTACAGTCCATAATACTGTGGTGTTCTCACCACCAAGAGTGCAAAAAGAATCCAATAGCACTCCCAAAGCAGCCAGCGAAGAGTAGTAAATGAAACCAAACGAAAGTGTGGGGAGGAAAAAAGTTGCTGAAAAACTAAAGACATTATGCAAACAGTATAAAATAAAGGGGACAATCTTTGAGCCTACGCTTGAGGATCCACCCAAAGATGCAAGGGAGATCAAAAGACAAACACACAGACGGACAGAAACAAATACAAATAACCTCAATTTAATCAAAACAAAATCATTTCATTTCCGATTGGAATTTAGTTCGTGACTACTCTTTAGATTGCTGTAACTATAAACATAATAATAATCCTAAAGCGCAAGAGAAAGTAGAAAACATGGTGGATAGTTTAGACTTAACTGACATCTGGCGTGATTTAAATCCGGAATTACGTAGATATACCTGGAGGAGAATAAATTCGTGTCAACAGAGTCGTTTAGATTTCTTTCTTATTTCAGACTGGCTTTGCAATTACGTTATAGATGCTGATATCTTACCAGGTTATCGAACTGACCACTCCTTAATTACAGTAACTTTAGGACAAGGTAGAGAGATAAAGAGAAACTAATT
The DNA here is from genome assembly GCA_033310375.1 of Conus canariensis. Lineage (NCBI taxonomy): Eukaryota > Metazoa > Mollusca > Gastropoda > Neogastropoda > Conidae > Conus > Conus canariensis. The sequence continues at coordinate 37,079 of JAMYXO010000310.1, read as the reverse complement.
ATGGAAATTCAATTCTTCTCTATTAAGAGACACTAATTATATAAAAGAAGTAAATCAGGTAATCCAAATGGTTACCGAGGAATATGCAGCACTTCCCTATTGTCGTTGTGGGTTGGCCCAAATTCCTAAATCAGAAATCCACTTTGTTATATCTGATCAACTTTTTCTGGATACGTTGCTTATGAAGATTAGAGGTAAAACCATTTCATATGCAACGATGAAGAAACGGAAAGATGCAGAAGAAAAGAAAGATCTTGAAAGTGATATTCAATCACTCGAGAGGAAAGTAGCATTATCAGAACAAGAAAGGTTTGAGCTTGGAAAATGCAGACAAGATTTAATTAGTCTGAGGGAAAAGAACATGGAGGGTGTGCTGTTGCGTTCTAGGGCGAGATGGGTCGCAGAAGGGGAAAAGAAAAGAAAATATTTTTGTGGACTTGAAAAACGTAACTACGTTAATAAGAATATAATCAAACTTACGCGTGATGACGGTACTACTTTAAATGATAACGATGAGATTGCTCAGGAAGTTAATAACTTTTACAGAAAATTGTATTCTAAAAAAGGTGTAGATCCCTGTGAAATAACTGATTTAGTTAAAGACTTGCCAACGTTAACTGAGGGTGAGAGAACGTCTTTGGAGGGAAAAATTACTTTAGAAGAAGCGGGTGTTGGTCTCAAAAATATGTCAAATATGAAAAGTCCTGGGAGCGATGGTTTCACAGCAGAGTTTTTCAAATTTTTCTGGCTGCAGCTTGGTCCATATGTTGTGAGAGCGATCAATGATGGATATGATAAAATGGAATTCTCATCAACACAAAAAGAAGGTATTATTGTATGTATATATATCAAAATAGGATCTACATGTATAGCTAACCAATTAAAACATGTACTTCCTTCTATCATCAATGAGGATCAGACTGGGTTTAGTCCTAACAGGTATTTGGGAGATAATATTCGTCTTATCTATGACATACTTAATTTAATGATTGTATAAAAAAAAAAAAAAACAGGTTTACTTCTTTGCCTGGATTTTGAAAAAGCATTTGACAGTGTAAGTTATGATTTTATGTTTAAGGTATTACATGCCTCTGGCTTTGGTCCAAGCTTCTGTCAATGGATACAAACATTTTATACAAATATTAAGTCAACTGTGTCTGTGAATGGGAAATTGGCTGGGTGGTTCCCTATTGAGAGGGGATGCCGTCAAGGTGACCCAATCTCTCCATATTTATTTGTTATGTGCGTTGAGATTTTGGCAAATATGATAAGACAAAATAAAAATATAAAGGGAATTCAAGTAGCCGATAATGAAAACAAGATATCACAGTACGCAGATGATACTGAACTATTGGTAGAGGGAGATCGAATATCATTTGAGGAATCTATTTGCATTATTGAATATTTTGGAAGAGTGTCTGGACTCATACTAAACGCAGAAAAAACAAACGTAGTTTGGCTAGGTAGTTAACGAAATTCCCCTGTTAAGTATATGCCACATTTGAACATAAATTGGAACCCTCCAAAATTTAAAATCTTGGGCATCTGGTTTACATGTGACTTAAAAAATTGCGAAATTATGAATCTTGAAGAAAAGTTTGCAGAAATTAGAGCACTGTATAAAACTTGGCTTAAAGACAGATAACGCCTCTCGGCAGAGTAGCAGTGCTTAAATCTATGATGCTCTCTAAACTAACCTATCTATGGATGTTATTACCAAACCCACCGGATTATATAATTGATAAAATCCAGAACTTTATATTTAAGTTCGTTTGGGGCAAAAAAAGAGACAGAATTAACAGGAAAACGTCTGTGAAAAGTATAGAACAGGGAGGAATCGGAATACCAAACATAAAGAAGCATATAAATGCTTTAAAAGTAACTTGGATTCGTAAACTCTTATTCAGTAAACATAGATGGAAGAAAGTGCTTGTTTCGGTGTATGAAAAAGCAGAAATTATCAACAAACTAGGATCCGATCTGCCACGGAGTGATAAACTAAATAAGTTCTGGAGAAATGTATTCGACGCTTACAGAGAGACAGGCAAGGTTGTTCGTGTTAAAACTGCAGAAGAATTCTGTTCAGAACCTTTGTTCTGTAATCACAACTTAAAAATTGGGGGCAGATCAGCCTTTTATAAAAACTGGGTCGAAAATGATGTATTCTGCATACAGAATCTTCTGGATGAGAACAGTGAATTTTTGAGTTTCCAATCCTTTGTTGATAAATATAGCGTCAATACGGATTTTGTAACATACAATGGTTACGTTAGTGCGGTGAAAAAGTATTCGAGAGAAACTGGACTAGAAACGAAATACTTCGAGGAAAGTAGGACAAGTAAATTATTAACTGAAATCCGTTCAGTTTCAAGAGGAGCCTCACATTACTACGGTTTGTTAAATCAGGACACAACAGAACCAGGTTTTTGCAATAAATGGAATGTAAGATTACAGAAGGAAGTTATATGGGTTAAAGCTTTTCACAAAATTCGACAGATAAAAGACATAAAGCTAAGATGGTTTCAAATGAGAATTATTAACAGAATATTGGCAACCAATGTTATTGTGCAAAGCGTGGGAATTGAAGAGTCAGAAAAATGCTCTTTTTCTGAGAGAGAGAAAAAGAAAACATTCAACATATATTTTGGCACTGCCAGCATGTACGAAACTTCTGGCAAGAGTTTCAAAATGTGGTTAACAGAAAATGTGAATTTATGAAACTGTTGCTTGATGAAAACATAATCCTGTTTGGTTGTGATTGTAATTTTAAATCTGATAGAACGTTTGACTTAATCCTGCTACTCGCCAAATTTTATATTTATAAGTGTAAGTATGAAAAGAGTCTACCTTCAGTTCAAATATTTATTGTGTTGTTGAAAGCCAGATATGAAATAGAAAAGTATGCTGCTCATCTCAACATGTCCCATGGAAATTTTGTAACACAATGGCGTCCATATTTGCCATTATTGCAGTGAAACGCAAGTTGTGCATTGTAAACAAAGGCTATGGCAATGCCCAACTTTGTGTGTGTGTGTGTGTGTGTGTGTGTGTGTGTGTGTGTGTGTGTGTGTGTGTGTGTGTGTGTGTGTGTTAGGTTTTTTGTTTGTTTGTTTTGTTTTTTGTTTTTTTCGGTTAGAAAAGAAATCTTATATGTCGTATTTGTCTTCGCTAGTTATTATCTTCACACATGTTCATAATGTATGTAATTTGATGTACAAGCAACCGTTATAACTTGTTAAGGAATTACTCCAATCATTTTGTGGTACCGAATCGAAGATACCTTTTTTTTTTAGCTACTTTCTTGTTCATAAATGTGATTTGATGTAAATCAGCTGTAGTTAATTGTTAATGCATTAAGTCTAAACGTTTTGTTGCATTGAATCAAATATGCATTTGTATTTGTATTCATTATCTGATTTATATTTTCTGAGTTTGGAATAAAAGCTATTTTAAAAAAAACAACAACAACAAGCAACAAATAAAAAACAAACAAGCAAACAAACAAACAAAAATAACCCTTGCCAAATGCCAAGTCTGTGGGGAAATGCCATCACAATCTAAGTCACACACACACACACGCACGCACACACGCACGCACGCACGCACGCACACGGAAACCGCTGAATGCTATCACGTTCTAAAGTACCCCCACCCCTCCAAAACAAATAAACAAATAATCCTACGCGGTCAAATGTCAAGTGTGTAAGGAAATGCCGTCATGTTCGAAATCACACACACACACACACGCACGCACGCACGCACGCACGCACGCACGCACGCACGCACGTACACACACACACACACACACACACACACACACTATTTTGTCAAATGTCACATCGCTGTCTACAACCTCCTCCCCACCTCCAAAAACCTACTGTCAAATGCCAAGTCTATAAGAAAATGCTGTCAAGTTCTAAATCACACACACAGACACACAGACACACAGACACACACACACACACACACACACACACACACACACACACACACACACACACACACAAAACCCGAACAACAAATGCTTCTAAAATTCCTAATGTCAAGTTCTAAATCACAAAAATGCCCTCAAAATCTAAGTTTTGTAAGGAAATGCTGTCACGTTCTGAATTAAAAAGAAAACACTTTCAAATACCAAGTACGTACAAAACTACTGTCAGAACACAACTGCTGTCAAATTGCAAGTCTGTAAGGAAATGTTGTTCAGTACAGATCACAAATAAATGCTCAGTTTTTAATTTGTAACGACAGCCCCGAGTGGTTTAATTTATCTTTCATCCTGTTTGTGAAATACTCCTTTGTTCACACGAGAAGTTACCATGTTTACGATTTATTACGAATTCAAACAAGTTATCAGGCCTAATTCCCCGAAACTCCAAGAACCCTTAATTTCTCACTGTCAGCGCCACGCTATTCAGCAACTGTATTAAGAAGTGAATGTTGTCCACTACAAAGGAGGAAAAAGAAAGTACGAGGGAAAAACAACATTGAACGATTCCACATTGTCATGACTATTGACGCTAAAGAGCCAACGATTCCACAGTGTTGTGACCATTGAGGCTAAAAGCATCAACGATTCTTGTGTTGTGACTACTGGAGCTAAAAGTATCAACGGTTCCTGTGTTGTGACTACTGAGGCTAAAAGCATCAACGATTCCTGTGTTGTGACTATTGAGGCTAAAAGCATCAACGATTCCACAGTGTTGTGACTACTGAGGCTAAAAGCATCAACGATTCCTGTGTTGTGACTATTGAGGCTAAAAGCATCAACGATTCCTGTGTTGTGACTATTGAGGCTAAAAACATCAACGATTCCTGTGGTGTGACTATGGAGGCTAAAAGCATCAACGATTCCTGTGGTGTGACTATTGAGGCTAAAAGAATCAACGATTCCTGTGATGTGACTACTGAAGCTAAAAGCATCAACGATTCCTGTGTTGTGACTACTGAAGCTAAAAGCATCAACGATTCCACACAAAAGCGTGAACGACTTCACAGTGTTGTGACTACTGAGGCTAAAAGCATCAACGATTCCTGTGGTGTGACTATTGAGGCTAAAAGCAATGTCCAAGACGGGGGAAATCGTGATGGTATTGCTTAAGTGCACTAAGTTGATGTATTATTGGTCAGGCTTAACACACCAAGGTTATCTTTGCACTCATACACGCATATGCACACTCATGCGCCCACCAAACATTCACCTCTCTCTGGGAATGGGATGTCACGCATTCGTTTCTCTCCTAACACGACTGAGCACAAGAAATCCAATTTCTATGCTACTATAATCAAACATGAAAAATCCAATTACACAAAATGAACAAATCAACACATAAAAGATCAATACTTCCTAATCCCGGGTTATAATAAAAATGACTTCTTACCTGGCCAGGTTTTCACACACACAACCACGCTTTCACACCACACCACAGTTCTTGAAAAGTCTCTTCACGTCTTCTTCAGCACTGCTTGATGGTGATGCCCTTGGTTGACTGGCTCCAGGCTTCAGGACTGGGTCTTCGTGGTCGTCTCTGGGATCTCGACGTAGAACTCTTCTTCTTCGTCTCCTTCACCCACCTCTGGGTTCAAATTCAGTTTGTCTGTCTTCACCCACCTCTGGGCTTCAAACTTAGTTTTCTTCTCTTCCAGCTTGTCTTTCCCTAAGACTTTGCTGTCTCTTCTATCTCCCAGACCACGTTTCTCTCGACCCGTTCTCTGTCCTGCCCACCCTTCTCTCTTCTCTCTCTCTCTCTCCTCTGCCTTCTCTCTCTCTCTCCTGGTGTTCTTCTGCTTCTCGTTGTTCTCCCTCACTTTATATAGGAATGGAAACAAAGGATTCCCTTCGGGCCATGCCTTTGTCCATGCTGCTTCTCAAACCCCTAGTTCACAAGTGCTGTGAATTCTCCATTCGCTACATTCCCCACACATCTGCATTTACACACATCCCTACCTGATTGATTAGCAAACAAACACTTGGCACCAGATGGACATCGAAAATTCCCGCCGACTTCGGAGGCCACTTTAACACAGTAATTATCTTAAAGAGGGCTACGATAACAACATCCACGCGCGTTCAACCAGCCTGACAATAGAACCAACCCAGTGACCCACGGCAATACCATCCGAACGAGTCCAAGACTCCTGCTCTTCAATGTCTGTTTACAAAAGAACCTCAGCTGACTGAGTATTTAGCGCTCACTTGGTGCACCGAGGTCCTAGTGGTTATATTCCTCTCCCCTTTCGCTGTCGGGCAGGTCCGAACTCCTTACTACCTTAGGTGCCATCTGTCACCTGACCGCTTCGTCCTCCTTGACACGGTTCGACCGTGTGCGATGGGTAAGGCATACTTGTTAATGGTTCTATTACCTATTTGTATACTACGTACAACGTCCCTTTTGCCTCTAAGCGTTTAATGCCTTTTGTGAGAGGTTTCACGCACTTGACAAGCATCAACGATTCCTGTGCTGTGACTATTGAGGCTAAAAGCATCAACGATTCCTGTGTTGTGACTACTGAAGCTAAAAGCATCAACGATTCCTGTGTTGTGACTACTGAAGCTAAAAGCATCAACGATTCCTGTGTTGTGACTACTGAGGCTAAATGCATCAACGATTCCTGTGTTGTGACTACTGAGGCTAAAAGCATCAACGGTTCCACACAAAAGCGTGAACAACTTCACAGTCTTGTGACTATTAAGGCCAAAAGCATCAACCATTCCTGTGCTGTGACTATTGAGGCTAAAAGCATCAACGATTCCTGTGGCGTGACTATTGAGGCTAAAAGCATCAACGATTTCACACAAAAGCGTGAACGACTTCACAGTGTTGTGACTATTGAGGCAAAAAGCATCAACGATTCCTGTGTTGTGACTATTGAGGCTAAATGCATCAACGATTCCACACAAAAGCGTGAACGACTTCACAGTCTTGTGACTATTGAGACTAGAAGCATCAACGATTCCACACAAAAGCGTGAACGACTTCACAGTCTTGTGACTATTGAGGCTAAAAGCATCAACGATTCCACACAAAAGCGTGAACGACTTCACAATCTTGTGGCTATCGAGGCTACAAGCGCCAACGATGCCACAGTGTCATGATTATTGAGGCTAAATGCGAGAAACATTCCACTGTGTTGTGATCATTGGGACTCAAAATCGCCGAACAATTCCACAGAGTCATGATTATTGAGGCTATAATCGTCGACAATTCCACAATGTCATTACAATTGAGGCTAAAAGCACAAACGATGCCACAGTGTCCTGACTACGGAGGCTAAATCGCCAACTATTCTACAATGTTGTGACTTGTTGAGGCTAAAAGCGCCAACGATTCCACAATGTTGTGACTTGTTGAGGCTAAAAGCGCCAACGATTCCACAGTGTCATGCCCATTGAGGCTAAAAGCGCCAACCATTCCACAATGTCATGCCCATTGAGGCTAAAAGCGCCAACAATTTTACAGTGTCATGCCCATTGAGGCTCAAAGCGCCAACGATTCCACAGTGTCGTGCCCATTGAGGCTCAAAGCGCCAACGATTCCACAGTGTCATGCCCATTGAGGCTCAAAGCGCCTACGATTCTACAGTGTCGTGACTAGTGGGGCTAAAAGCACCAACGATTCCACAGGGTCTTCATCGAGAGACACTTTTTTTTTAAAAGTATGCTTTCACTTCCTTTTGGTGTCACAGGCAACACTTTTCTTTTTAATCAAACTTTGTCTGAAACTTTTATGCCGTCAATTTGACATGAGTATACACTTGATTCGCACAGAGACATGGATACTAGCAAAACTGAATATAATAGATCGGAAAGAAACTTGCAGCGTTTCTTTTTCTTATTGCACCAAAGATCAGTACTGGACGGTAAAAAAAAGAAAGAAGGAATGGAAGAAAAAGCGTAAATTACGAGGAAAAAAAAACAACAAGATACATGCTAATACACAAGAACACAATTATATGTTTCGGAAAGAAAACAGAGATCAAAAGTGAGAGGAGAGAGAGAGAGAGAGAGAGAGAGAGAGAGAGAGAGAGAGAGAGAGAGAGAGAGAGAGAGGAGTTCAGCTTCATTTTCTTAACTTGTCAATGCAAGATAAATACAAGACTTCCACAAGACTACCCAACACATTGTGGCCTATCAGCCGATGCACGTGGCAGATATAATCAATTCTTAGGCATTCCTCAAGAAGAATGTCGCAAAAGTAACACACGAAGCCGACACTGAATCCGAAAAGCAGTTATTTAAAAAAGCAACCCTACCCCCCAAAACACACACATACACACTCCCGCACGCATGCGCACACTCGTTCACACACACGCGTGTATTTATGCACGCACACGGACGCACGCATGCACGCAGAATCGCACACACGTACGCACGCACGCACACACACGCAGGCGGGCATGCACGCACGCAGCATACACACACACACACACACACACACACACACACACACACACACACACACACACACACGCACACGCACACACGAGTAGCCTTTTTCTGTCATTGTCTGTACCTGACATTTGATGAGACAACACAAATAGCAGGGACAAAATCGGTACAGACGGAAAAAAATTGTAAACATTCCTTCTGAATATTTGCTCTCGGAAAACCCGAATGAATTTTTGAAGTGCTTATATAAACTTATCACTGTTCAGCCACGGCGAAAACTGCCCATTGCCGAGAAAAGCGGACGGGTGGGGAGGAGGTGGCGGGAGGGGGGGGGGGGAGGGGGAAGAGGAGGGACGGGTAATTATTCTGCGGGCCACCTGAGGCCGGTCAGACCAGATGTGGAGGTCCTCCGAGAGCAGGTCACCAATGGCAGACCATTTGACGCGAGTCCCGGTCAGGACGACATGGGTCCACATGAGCCGTGGACATGTGACACAATAAGCCCGTCACTGGGTTTTGTGGCATGAAGAAGATAGCGAGTGTCCACCGTCCTGTTTTCGAGCTGAGTCTTCGACAGCCTTACGGAGCAAACTGCTCCCCCCGTCCCCCCTCTCGGCACTTCTCCAGAATGACCCGATCATCAATCGATATCCTGTCATTAATCCCTTCCTTATCCTGCTCATTTTTTGATTTTGGTACGAGTGTTTGTTCGCTGTCCAAATCACTGAACTGCAGGACGTCAGTAGCTAAAAACAAACAAACAAAAATACACTTTTCCCATCACACACGCACATTTACACAACTCAAGCTGACCGCAAAGACAGCAGCACACGGTATATTTAAACAACACAAGTGGAGGGGCTGTGAACAAATATTTAAAACGTTTGTTTTGTGGGGTCGGATTTTTTATAGTATGAAAACCCTCTCTGTCCACCCAGCAATAAACGGGTACTTAGTTCAAGTCAGGTAAGGCTAAGGCAGCGGTAGGAAAGGGATTCGATAGAAACAGACCCCTCGACTGTCAAATGATCGTACGTTTAATGCATATTCGTTGAATTTGTCAGAGAACTAGAAATATTAACGTATTACACACACACACACACACACACACACACACACACACACACACACACACACACACACACACACACACACACACACAGTTTGAATTCTTACAGTGGCACATTTGTTAAAATCTTCAACGATGGTTCAAAGAAGAAAACATTTTAGTTCTGGCAGCTAATGTAATTCATATTGGGTAATAATCGCAAGGAAAGTATCATCAAAAGAATGTGTTGTATAAACCGAAAACTTGTGACATTAATCTATGAAATATTCTTTTGAATTCTACGACAGGCATCTCGTCTTCTAGAGAATCAACAGACAGCCTACCAACAGCTTTAGGCTGCAGATAGAATTCTAAAAATAATCGAACTCGGTATTGAAGAAAAAAGTATATGATGCAGGGGAAACAAAGACAGTCCGATATAATGCTGTACCGGAGAAGGAGGGAAGGGGAGAGCGACGGGAGAGGGGAGGGTAATGATTTTCTGTGATTCTAATAATGTGTAAATGGCATTTTTATACGCTATAAAAGATTAACATATTTTAAAGATTTTCATCGAAATGATCCGTTTTGCCCGACCAAGGGAAGTAACTTTGGGGCAAAAGATTTTAGTGTCTGCTGAAGGACTCTGGAACCTACAGCGTGCGTAGATACATATTTCAGCACACGACTACATACACATGTACATGTACCTTACAGCGTGGGTAGATACATACTTCAGCACACGACTACATACACACGTACATGTACCTTACAGCGTGCGTAGATACATATTTCAGCAAACGACTACATACACATGTACATGTACCCCCACCCTCCCATCCCTCCCCTAATCGGACGCGACACCAGATTTGTCTTTTTGATCTACATTTTTTCCAACTATTCTCGATAACTTCAGGCACCACTACAGTGAAATTGTCTATGTACCTGTTTGGGAGTAGGGGTTTTTTCCCCCATACTTTACTCCATTGACAAAACTACTTACTTTGGGCCGTTTTGTGCTTGTATTCCACATCAAGGAGATCAAAATTGGGCTGTTCCCCCCCCCTGTTTCATGTTCTGTACCACTCCAGTTGTACTACCCCCACCAAGACGTTCATTTCGGCTCGCCGTCCACAGTCACGCCGTAGCAACCCCTGAACCCGCCATCCACAGGGAGGGTCCGTGTCATGTCGGAACGAGGCAACTCACCGGAGGAGACACTGCACCGCTGCCACGGTGGTGTTCAGTGCTGCCTGTTCTGATCCAACATACGTTGTTGGGTACCAGCTAGTAAGCCGCCTATTGACGATAATCATTGTTTAGTCCCAGAGCCAGCCTGGGTGAGCGTCCACCCTCTGCAGAGCGCCACCAAGTCCTTCCAACGACATTTGGCAGCATTTCAGTTTTCGGACACATTTTATGCACCAAAAAAAAAGGGAGAGGTTTTCTTCAATTGCATTTGTTTGTTTGTTTTTTTTAATCTGCAGCCCGATGATTCATTACATTGCGCATGTTCATTAAAACATATCTGTCGTAAACATGTGTTTTTCATTTGGGGTTAACGGATGCATCCGTAAAAGTAGAGAACAAAATTGAGAGAGAGGGTAGAAGAGGGGAGGCTAGAGGATTTTACTTTCGGCTGTTGTGTGATGATTATCATAAGCAAGAACAACAACAGCAGCAACGACGTTGACGATGATGACAGCAACATATCAGCAGCTGCAGCGATTATAACGCAAGGAACAATAATGAGTAGGAGAGCCAGCAGAATCAGAAAGACGCAGAGAGAATAACCACGGCAACAACTAACAAGAAGAACAAGAAGAAGAAACGCAAGATCACACCGGTCATACTTGAACATAAACACTCGGTTACATATGCGTGCAATCTCAACACCCTTTCTCCTTAACTCACACTTAAACCCACACGCAGACATACACCGTGCGCGCGCTTGCACTCACGTACACACACGCACGTACACACACACACACACACACACACACACACACACACACACACACATACACGCACGCACGCACGCACGCACGCACGCACACGCACGCACGTACCCACACAAACACACACGCACACGCGCGCACTAATTGAATACTCACGTATGCACATGTGCACATCATGTACTATCTACATGGAGATAGGGAGATATTCCATTCCGTTTTATTTCAGACAATCTGGGTTCGTGAGATTGATGATCCCAGAGAGGACCATGTTCTCTTGGACATGAGTGTTCGTATATTCATACATAATAATGCACATTGAGATTCTCTCTCTCTCTTCTCTCTCTCTCTCTCTCTCTCTCTCTCTCTCTCTCTCTCTCTCTCTCTCTCTCTCTCTCTCTCTCTCTCCTCTCTCCTCTCCTCCTCTCCTCCTCTTCCCCTCCCTCTCTCCCCCTCCTCTTCTTCTTCTTTTGCTTCTTCTTCTTCTTTTGCTTCTTCTTCTTCTTCTTCTTCTTCTTCTTCTTCTTCTTCTTCTTCTTCTTCTTCTTCTCTGTTTTATTTTTATTTCCTCTCATTTATCTGTACCTCTCTTTTTTCGTTCTTTATAATTTTTTTTTACCTTGTTTCTTGTCGTTCTTCCTCTTTCTTCCTTTGTTTCATTTTTCAGTTTAGAGCGATAGGAAAAAAAGACGAGTGACAGAGAAAACAGCAAGCAGAAAAAGATTTCAATCAAACTGCGCAATATAGACATGAAGAAGAGTTACATCAGAAGTGTTAATATAACGTTTGAATTAAAAACAAAATCTCTGAGAAGCAAGCGGAAAACAAAAGCAGGACAAGGTGTTTTGCGCCTTTTGACCATAAGTTCTTTTCCGAACACTTAATGGTACAAAGAAGATATAGAAAAAAAAAGAACACACACACACACACACACACACACACACACACACACACACACACACACACACACACACACACACACACACACAGAAGACTTATCTGAGAACGGCTTGCACTGAGGCGGGGATTCAAGTCAAGGGAGATAGGTTACAAAGTAAAACAGTCGAAGGTTAATCCTGTCTGTATACCAAAAATACGCCAACACACACACACACACACACATACACACGCACACACACACACACACACACACACACACACACACACACACACACACGCACGCACGCACGCACGCGCACACACACACACACACACACACACACACACACACACACACACACACACACACACACACACACACACACACACATTTGTCTGCCAGCGAAGACTTCAAATCTATAAAGACTCGTGTTTGTTCCTTTTTTGTTTTGTTTGTTTTTTTAATTCTTGGGCACTTTTTCTATTTGTTTATATTAGGTTTCAAAACGGAGTGACTGAGGGCGGAAAATGAAGCAAAGTTTAGAGAGAGAGAGAGAGAGAGGGGGGGGGGGTAGTTACCCGCCAAGGAGATAGGCAAACAAAGTACAGGACAAGACACAATGCATTTCGACCTCCTGGGTCTTCTTCAGGCGAAAACAAATAACATTTAGGACAGTGTAAACGAAGAACGAGAAACCACTTATCTTCTCGTATTCGCTGCACGACCAAACTGGCCGCCGGACGGAAACGAGGCCACCCATGAGGGGATCATGGGAGAGGAAATAGTGAGGGGGGGGGGGGGGGGGGGGGGGGGGCAGAAAGGGAGGGGGTGTGAAACAATGGGGTTTGTAGCTTGTTTTGTAGAATAGTATGATATATTAGTGACTGTAGTGATTATGGTGGATTGCTAATAATGCTTAGTGGGGCCCCAAAAAAAAATTAATAAGGAAAGAATATTTTAAAAAAGGGAAAAAAATAATGAATACAAAATCAATAAATGAATAAATAGATAAACGACTTTAATGGGTGGTGATGGTGATGACAGTAGTTATGTGTGGGCAGTTGCATGTGGGGGTGTGGGTAATACTAATAAAATCAGATGTAGGGAAAAAATATAACATTAGATTTATATTAGATTTACTTCCAGACAAAGTTGCTCTGTATGGAATTTTATTTTCTTCTTTGTGTAAACTAGATTCATGTTCGAGGAAAGCGTCCGTCCGTATAAAGACTTGTTTTTCTACATTTTTGTTTGTTTTATATATGCTTAATCTCTTTTTCCCTTGATTTTTCTTTCTCTTTGTATATGATTAATTCACTTCTCGATAAGGAGTCCCTATACACAGATTTGTTTTTCTGAGAAGTTTTTGTTTTCTTTTAGCCAGAGTCACATCATGGCAAAAGTCCATCTGTTTTAAAGACTTATTTGTCTGTTGCGTTTTTTCATGTTTTTTGTTTTGTTTTGTTTTTGTTTATGCTAGATTTGTTTCGCAAAAAAAACTGTATAAAGATTTGCTTTTTCTGGAACTTTTTTCTGTCTTTGTTTATGCTAGATTTTTTTTCTCTAAGTATTTCTTCCTTGTCCAGACCCCTGCGCAGACGTTTCCTTTTTACTTGTTTTTCTTATTTTTACCTCCGATTCGACAAAGAGGTCTCCCTAACTAAAAACTTTTTTAAAAACATTTTTTCTCTTTGTTTTTTTTTCTTTTTACTGAAATTACCTCCTAACAAAGAGTCCGTCTTACTACAGACTTGTTTCTTTCCATCATTTTTTTCACTTTTTGTATGGACACTAGATTATACTTCACAACAAAGATTGTCAGTATATAGAGACTCGCTTTTCTCAAACACTTTTTTTCCGTTATCTGTTCTAGATTTACATTCAAACAAAGACACTCTCTCTAAAGACAACATTTTCGGGTATCTTTTTCTCTCTTTGTTTATACTAGATGTACTTACCAACGAAGGCTACCTCTCTATACAGACTGGTTGGTTTTTTTTCTCGAACTTTTGAAGAAAAAATCTGTTCATTCTACATTTACCTCCAAACAAACACTACTTCCTTTATATTTTTCCGTGGACATTTTTTTTCTCTTGTCTGTACCAGATTTACCGCCAAACAAAGATTTCCTCTCTTTAAAGACTTTTCTGGATCCTTTTTTCCCATGTTTGTAGATACAACTCACAACAAGCACTCCCTCGCAGTTGTTATTGTTGCTGTTGTTGTTGTTGTTGTTGTCAATAACCAACTGCCGTGGTTCAGTGGTGAGCGCCGCAGATTTCTGGATGGGAGTTTATGGTTCAGATTCCCATCAGAACCACGTTTTTATCGGATTTTTCTGCCCCTCGTACCTAGAGTTGAGTTTGCTGTAGGCGTAAGTAGAAGACTCTAACCATACCGTGGAGTTTCATCGACTTAATGGATACATCTCTAACACAGATAGCTGTATCTCTCGGGCCTGGTTGACGCCGGGATATGTTATGAAAGTAAGCGTAGAGTAAAGCCCCGACATGCAGCCTCTGACCGGAGTGGATCTCCTCATCGTCATCCTCCTCATCCATCAGAAAAAAAAATAAAGAAATCAAATTATGTGACCCTTCATGCCCTGCAGTCATGATGACCTCAGTGTTGACCTCCTCTCCACGTCTGTGCCCTCGATGAGATTGCGCTGGGGTCACCGGTATTGACAGGTTCATGGAACTTGCCGCTGGACGGACGTGGAGGCGTCTCCCGGATGGGACCGCTCACTCACGGTAGCTCCGCGACCAGGCAAATATTTTCTCAGTAGGGGGTTGAATACGTGATGCCGTGCGTACCGGTATTTTGGATCAGAAAAGGTACCATTCAGCATCACCAAAGTGACCCGGCAGCAGCGCAGTGTCTCTTCCTATGGGATGCCTCATGACGACTTGACCTTGACTGCTCCCTGTATATTGCCGGTGCCGGGGCTGCAGAAGGACAAGCCAGGGTGTGGCTGTAGACATGGAACCGTAATGAATAGCGTGAGGGGTAATGCTACTTAAGTGACAAGTGATAAAAGAAAGCGAAACACAACACACACACACACACACACACACACACACACACACACACACACACGCGCGCGCGCGCACATACACACAACCTCCCTTTCAAGACTACATTTTTTCTTCGTCTACAGTAAATTTACCCCTCAAAAAGATTCTCTCCCTTTGAAAACTTTACCCCCGAAACATTTAAAAAAAAAAAAAAAAAAAAGGGGGGGGGGGGGGGGGGGCGGGGATGCTCTTCCTTTTACGACTTTTTCCACAGAACATTTTCTTTTTACTGTGTGATAACTCCCTAGAAAGATTCTCTCCCTTTGAAGACTTTACCCCCCCCCCCCTCCCCCCTAGGCCCTCCAAACGACTCATAATTTTTTTTCTCTGTTTTATATGCTAGATCTACTTCGCCATAAACTCCCACTTTTTATTAAAAAAACAAAACAAAACAAAAACATTCTGAAACCTTTCTCTTTTTGTCTATTTTAAAGTTTACTCCGAAGAAAGACTTTTTTTTAATAGGATTTCTTTGGGTTTTTATTTAGGGGTGGATTTTGTTTCCTTCACTCAGAGGTCAACACTTTCTTAAGCAGGAAAAAAGTATGAAAAACCGTTCTGTCTGAACGCTGCTGGATTCCATTATTCGGAATGAAACAGAAGAGAACAATTCCCAAAGAAGCAGAAAGGAAAAAAAAAAAAAAAAGAAATTCATTCGAGCAGTTCTGTGTGCTTCCTGTATTAAGACGCTCGCGTGTGTTAGCGAAGGAATTGAGAGGAGATTTGGTGCAGCCAGCCATTCACACAAAAAGGAACATCTCAATACAAGCGGTGCATTTACATATAGATTACACCAGGGGGTACCAAGGACAATCACATATTTCTACATGGATACTCGCGTGGAAACAAGAGCAACCGCTGCATCGTGGGCCGCACATTATCAAAGAGAGAGAGAGAGAGAGAGAGAGAGAGAGAGAGGAGGTCGAGATCATCGCCACTAAATCACACTAGAACACAATGTATTTGGGAAGAGAGAAATAAAGAGACTGGAGAGGAGAGACAGACAGACAGACAGAAGTCTGTGAGGGAGGTGTGTGTGTGTGTGTGGGGGGGGGGGGGGGTGAGGGGAGGGAGGAGGAGAGGAGAAAACGTCAGGAATTAAGGGACTTTACAGCAGCGGGGTAGAAGCAGCTCCCGGAGAATGCTACATCTGCATGATATATACAACGATCCTGTGCCCGGAGAGCCAAGGGTAGTGTAGTTGTGTTGATGGAGGTGCTTCCCCTCAGGTATTATCTATCTTTCTGCTGGATTTATTTATACACGGGTAGACGTTGTTTTTCCCTACGAAATTCACTTTGTGACTCGCACGTGTAAACAAAATCAGTTTATGTAATTACCTTGTTTAGGCTCTCTTGTCTGTCTGTCTGTCTGTCTGTCTCTCTCTCGCTCTGTGTGTGTGCGTGCGCGCGCGCGCGCGTGTGTGTGTGTGTGTGTGTGTCTGCCCACATGTGTGACACGAGCCGCGATGAATGTAGGGGGAACATTGTATACCCTTACAACAACTCACTGTTAACTTTGTATCGCACGTTTTAATGAAGTTCTTAACACTGGTGTCATTCCAGAAAAAAAATGGGTTGAAGGATTCGTTTTGCCATTTTATAAGGGCAAAGGTAGGGAAACTAACTTCGAAAATTATCGAGGTATCATACTGCTGAGCTCTGTTGAAATGCTCTTCACAAAAATCTTGAATAATCGACTGACTAATTGTCTTGAAAGCAATATTATTTCAGAACATCAGGCAGGAGCCTTCGACGCTGTCTTTTAACATTGGATCAAGTTTTATTTCAATATAATTATACATATCAATTTTACTGTTAGAAAAAAAATCTATACGTTTCGACTTTAGGAAAGCGTTTGACTATGTGGCGTCAGGGACTGAGTCAAAAGTACGTGAAATAAGGAATCAATGGAATCCTACCAGTTAACACACACACACACACACACACACACACACACACACACACACACACACACACACACACACACGTATATATATATATATATATATATATATATATATAGAGAGAGAGAGAGAGAGAGAGAGAGAGAGAGAGAGAGAGATACGTGTATGTGTGTTATCCCATGATATCTTGTCTTTCCATCCATGGCAAAAATCTTATTGTTTTTATGCTTTCTGAAATGTAAGGCAGGGTGGAAACTTTCCCTAGTCCCTTTTCCCCCTTTCTACTTAAAAAAGATCTAGAACAATATTTCATCGACCAATAAGCTTACATCGTTGAACATCGATTTGTATCTTTCCAATTCGGTTTAATGTACTTGCATTTGCTAGCTTTTAGTTTTACATGCTGAGGATACAGTTTTGCATGCAAACTCATTTGATAGTTTGCAAAAAAAAAAAAAAAAAAAAAAAAAAAAAAACCCACCCTCCTGTTACATTGTGTGAGTATTGCACCCAGTTAACTTAATCTTAATGCACAGAAAACTAAATTAGGGGCGTTCAATGGGTGTAAAAGATCAAGTTATGTCGATAAAAGTTGGAGGGGAAACTATAACAATTGCAGATACATTCCAATACCTAGAGGTTACTTCTACTAGATTCAGTGAATATTATCAATGGAAGACACAGCTGCATGATCAAGAGCTAGTTGCTATGTCCGCATTTATACAATCATCTCGAAGTCGAAGACCACCAATCAGCATCAATTCAATCTTGTTCCTGTCAATGGTTTCACCGATTCTTTTATGTTGATATATAAAACATGGGGCTACGGAGAGCTGAAAATCATAGAAACGCTGCAGCTTGAATTTGTAACTATCTTGTCAGTTTCAACCACAATACTATGACAGAACTATTTTTATGGACATTGGGAATTTGTGCAGTCGCTGTGCAAGTCAAACTTCGAATGATGAAGTTTTGGACGTCCTTGATTTCATCTTCACCTGACAAATACTGGAGTAGAACATACAGCGTCTTCCATAATTTGCATGAAATTGGTTTTTATACTTGTGCGTCGTTAAACGAAATAACCGATGTTTTGGTTGAAACGATCTATAATTGTCTTCGCGAAACGCAACAATTTTTAATTGCGAAAGATAATTGTAAAGACGTTCGTTTTAATCTACAGAATAATTTTATTCGTTCATGGTATGAGGGTTTGGAACCATGCGACAAATGCCTGATTTGTAAGAAAATAGATTTGAAACATGAAAAATACATTTACCAATTGCTAAATCTATGTATTTTTCCAGCTGCGGAAATCTAAACAAATTTTAAATGTAATTGATAGGGACCCGCCAAGAAAACGTAGACAAACGAATCACAGACAAAACACAACGCGTTTCGACCTCTTAGGTCTTCTTCAGGCAAGATACAAAACACTCAGGACAACGAAAATGAACGAACAATCACTTAACTTCATCCACTTCAGTGCACGATGGGCGTAAATGAAGACAAGTGATTGCTCGTTCATTTTCGTTGTCTTGAGTGTTTTGTATCTTACCTGAAGAAGACATAGAAGGTCGAAACGCGTCGTGTTTTGTCTGTGATTCGTTTGTCTACGTTTTCTCGGCGGTTCGCTATTAATTACATTTATCATTTTTCCATTGTTTAAATTTCGATATAGCAGCAATTAACTTATGATCTAAGTCAGACAAAGCTAGCGAGAAAACGAGTTTGTAGAGAACAAGATAAACAAAAAGATAAACAGGGGTCCGAAGATGAGTTTAATTTGTTTCATGCAATGCCCCAAATATGAAAAAAATCATACTTGAAAAATACACGGTAGGATGACATAGCTTATAGCCCAGCCGACCGCAAAGGGCCATAGCAGGGCTGTCACCGCGTTCGAATCAACTCCCAAGTCATCCAAAAAGAAAACAAAATCACACTACCCGTTAAAATACACCTAAAACCTCACCGGAACCTTCGTTACAATCTTCCTTTCGTAAAGTCTTAGATCAGATGAAAAATATCAACCCCATAATACGGTGTTAAATTAGTCTATATTGTTTGCGTATTATTATCTGATGGAAAGAAGTCATTATCAAACATGAGTTTGCTGGGGTATTTTTATATTAAAAAAGGGCGCTTAACTCTGTTAGTGTTGTCGTTTTGGTCTCTGCTCAATGTGGTCGAAACAAACTGCTCTGTGTTTATTGCTACAAAAAGTGTGAACGTGTGTGGTGTTTCAAGGAGTTGCTGGATGAATACATCTTTGACTCTCTCTCTCTCTCTCTCTCTCTCTCTCTCTCTCTCTCTCTCTCTCTGTGTGTGTGTGTGTGTGTGTGTGTGTGTGTGTGTGTGTGTGTGTGTGTGTGTGTGTACGGACACACACACACACACACACACACACACACACACACACACACACCACACACACACACACACACACACACACACACTCACACTGGTATTTTCTCGGCTGTCTATAGCACGACCAAACCTGGAGAACAATATTGAGAAGACCTTTTCAGCCATTTCCTGGTTGAAAATGTCCCTGAATGGTAACGGCTGTATACCTTCGCTCCTCGTTTTTGGCAATACTTTTCAAAACTGACATTTTCTCAAAACTGTGATCATGTTGTTGGTTAACATACTGATAAAAGACATAGTTAAAGGTATGATATTGTAACAATTACTAAGTTACGTTTTATCAAGATCAGATTCTAATGCAATTTTTTTTACCTGGCGGAGGTTCAGTTACTTTATCAATACACTGACAGATATGAAACTAAAACAACCACTTTTATTTCACCAAACAATAGCTCACTAAGACTGTGAGCGAAAGACTGCGTCTTTCAAAGATCTTCCAAATCATCACTCTTTTTATTCATGAATGGGGATTATTGGATATAAGAACGCGGAATGTTGTTGTCCGATTGTTTGTCGCAGTGTAACAAAACGTCGCGAACCTCTTTGCCGCAACTGTGACAAACTGAGGGGCGCCCCCCAGGATAGGATGTGTGGCAATCTGGGACAAACCAGGAGAGCACCCATATTGTGACAAGATGACCGAATTGTCGGAAACGTATTTGAACTTTCCTGTTTTTCTCATTCTTAATCTTTCTATCTGTTTTTTTTTTTTTTTTTTTTTTTTTTTTTGCTGTCCCATCTTCTATGCCACCTCAGTGGCAGTGCACCCACGCCGCTCATTCCGACATCCCGTCTACAGCCACAGCCCGACCTGGCCCGTCGCAACCCCGGAACCGGAAATTCACAGGGAGCAGTCAATGTCAAGTCGTCAGGAGGCAACCCACCGGAGGAGACACTGCACTGCTGCCGAGTCACTTCGGTGGTGTTCAGTGGCGCCTGTTTTGATCCAACATTCGCAGGACACCACCTACTATGCCCCCTACTGACGACAATAATCCCTTAGCCGCGGAGCCAGCGTGAGTGAGCTCTCCCTCCGGAGGGCGCCATTAAGTGGATGAAACTCGACTGTGTGGTCCCAGTCTTTCCAGTTGAGCCCATGGCAAATTCAACTCTGGGTAGGAGCCGGTCAGGGCAGTAAAATCCCACACGACTCTCATGGGAATCAAACCCACGACCTCTGAGCCGGGAGTCCGCAACGCTAACCACTTCGCCTTTTCTTTCTTTTCTTATTTTTTGTTTTAATTCACTTACACAAGTGACAATTTCTCGACTTGTACTTTGTCTGTCTGTCTGTCTATCTGTTGTCCGTCTTCCTGTCTGCCTGTCTGTTTGTCTGCCTCTCTCTCTCTCTCTCTCTCTCTCTCTCTCTCTCTCTCTCTCTCTCTCTCTCTCTCTCTCTCTCTCTCTCTCTCTAAAGGTGCTGTGTTGGTGCTTTGATTCTTTTCGTAGAATCAACAATTAACATTTTAATTGCCAATACATATTTGTTAAGAATTCTACATTGATATGTGTTCACTTGGAACTCTACGTCTTTAAAAAAAAAAAAAAAAAGGAAAAAAAAGGGAAAAAAAAAAAAAAAAAGGTTCAGTTTGCACGTGGTTCTTCTTCTCAACAAAGCTCGAGCGTTTTCGTGTGCCACCTGTCAAGTCTCTGGCCTGCAACACGGTGTTATCTGCAACCCACGACATGAATGTGTAACGGATTCACGCCTTGTCCCATGTCCGAGTAACACGTGCTGTGAACTGACCAACACGTTATGCCCTTTCCATTCTGCCGTGTGTGTAGCCTGCCATGGAGACCACCCCTGTTGACACTGAAAGCAAACTAAGGCCCACGTTAGACACTCGGCAGCAAACGTTTTCCTGCTCTGTGAAGGAGCTCACTGCGTGGAGAAATGCCTTGTTCTATCGATACGCAGCAATAACAGACACATCAGTTGTCTTTGAAAGAAATGACTTTGATTACAAGGACGATTACCTTTATCTTTCTTTATGGATTAGCGAACCGATATCACCTTTCTTAGCCAAGTCGGTTTTGCGCGTTTTCTTGGATGAAGTGAAACGAATCACTATATCTTGTTACTTTACCCGGCAAGGCACTGGAACTTTACTATGCCAAGGCATTGACTGTGTCAAGTGGGGTAAGGAAGAGTGTGAGGCACTGAAAGACATTGTGGGTGAATTCTGTGTTCATGGTGATCTGGCTGCCTTTAAGAGTGCGTTGCTGTCTTCTCCCCTGACTTTTATGACAGAGGATGGTAAAGACATACCATTGTCAGCTCCGGATAATGTGTGCGGCAGTGAAAGTAGCCCCTCCAGTGACCACACTCCTGCTGCTCCTCGGTCTCTTCCTCAGGTGCTAGGAAAGCCAGACTTTGAGGATACAGAACTAGAAGTTGGTGTTTCTAATTCTTTTGTTGAGTCTGCTTCTGACTCCAGTGAAATAACTTTAGCAAAAGCCATACATACACATCAGGAAAGTCACACTCATCAAGATGGTCACACAGATACACAACATTCGGCTGTGAATTGGGCTTCTAAAAGAAGCCCATATAAGTCAACTCCCAAACGTTTCCCATTGAAAAAGCGTTATCGTCGACGTACTCTCTGCCCTTTAAAGCATGTTGACAAAACAGTGACAAGTGACCTTGACAATATTAAAATTACTGTAGATACCATTCTTACTGATCTTTCGGATCATGAAAATACCATGCTGTCCAGACTTGAGGATTCAAAAGTGTCTATCAAAAATGAATTGAAATGTCACATAGATCGGAAGATAGAGTCTTTACATTCTGCTGTCGAAGGGATCCAGAGTGTAATGTCAAAGTTTGAATCGACAATGAATATTTTACTTAAAGAAAATCTTTCTTTAAAATCCTCCTTGGGTTCACTTCAGTCCGAACTGAAACAATTAAAGAAAAAATCTCACTCAACTACAAGTGTCTTCACACAGTGTGATTACCCCCTAAGTTGTGTTCCAGGTCATTCTTCATCCAATGAGGACAACTCCCAAAAAGGTGTGTCCCATCAAATTGACACCCACCCCACCCCAACAACTCTTCACACAACTGTGAATACAACCATTCCCGATTCTGTTACACAATCTCCCCTGAAAACTGTGGAGGACACACGTTTCAGTAGTCAGTCTACACTACCAGTTCCTGGCACTCCTGTGGACATTGTGAATGTAACAGTCGGTAATCGTTTTGATGTACTTGCTCGTCTCAGTCAGAATGAAGTACTTCTTGACCCCGATTCCAATAAACCTGACTCCCCCCAAACAAACTCTGTCACATCTGAACCATCTGCCTGTGAACAGTTAACTAAACAGGATCAAGAACCTTCTCAATTGACAGAGGTGAAAGAAAAACTTTCTTCAGAGCAGGTTTTAAAAGAAATATCTATTCCTTTGAAATGTTCTTCCTTGCTAATCGGAGACTCTGTAATAAGGTACATTAATCCAAAGAGACTAGACACACGTCGTGACCCGTTATTCAAAATATGTGTTCCTGGTCTGACTTTAGTGCATCTTGTTCAGTGGTTAAGTACTTTAGAAATCCAGGACCAAGTGAACACTTTAATTGTGCATGTGGGTGTGAATGATTGTCCGGCCGGACCCATTGCAGCCAAAGATTGGCGTGAACTGATTGGTTTGTGTAAATCTTGTTTTCCCTCTGCATATATTGCCTTCAGTTCTATTCTCCCGGCCCGCGGTCGACACCAGCTAAATAACTCCATTGCTCCTTCTAATAGATATTTATATGCTACTTGTACAAATATGAATGTGGACATGATTGACCATTTTGGGTCATTTGTGACTCAGAATGGTGCCCCCCGTCAGGCCCTGTATAAAGATGCTACCCACCCCAGTACAAAAGGGACAGTCTGTCTGGCACTTGGCTTCAAGACTGTTCTCCCTCAGACCGGGCGTTTACAGTTGAACGACCCGGCTAACAATACAAGCCCCTTCAATAAGCCACACCATGTCCCCACCAGTGATCGGTCCATGCCCCGTACTGTACAGAGGAACAGCACTAGAAATTATGGCCCTGCCCTACAAACAGCTTCTCGACAATATGTGAACGCCAGAAATTCAGGTGTTCCCCCCATGTCCTCAACAAGTGACTTCCCTCCATTAATGTCCCAAACCAATCGCAAACCAGTCATGAACCAGCCAGAGTTGACTCCCCAGGTTCCACCGCCAGATCATTTGGATAATCCCTGTGCTGAGGCTTACAGTCAGACACTGAAAGGTGAAAATTCGCGTCCCCCACCAAGTATCCCCACCATCCCGACACATGTCCCGCCTCCATTCCTCTGCCCGAGTTACACGATTCCCGACGCTCCTTACCCCAGATTTCCCGTCCCTTATCCGTTCTCTGTGCAGAGGGTTCAAGGATCTGGCCTTGGCCAAACACAGCCCCATTTTCCCTTGGGTTCAACAACTCTACCTGTCAATCCTCTCACACAGGAGAGTCATGCTGACAACCGAAACTGGCCTTCAATTAACCCTCTGGGTTATTGTGCGCAGCAGTTGATGACGTTGGCATCACAGTTGGTGACGCAGCGTGACCAACAGAGGACTGCTGCCAATTGGTAGAATGAGTGGTGATGTTTTGATATATTGTATGATGCTTTGTCCTTGCTTGGTATTTATTTATGTGCGAAAGATAAGATAATACATTTTTTTTATTCAGTCGGTACATTTCTCCCCATTCATTCTAGTCAAAGTGTTAGCATTTACGTCGTCATATGATTAAATATGTAACTGTTGAATTATTATAATAATCTTCCCTATCTTGGCCGTATAACTACTCGGACTTGGGACATTTGAAATGGACTGTTGTAGAAGGACGTTGATTATTTGAACACTTGCACTTCTCGTGTCTTCTTGAGGCATAGGTGTTTTGTGATTGTGCCCTTACCATTGTTATTGCTCATAAATTTTTTTTTTTTTTTTTTTTTTTTTTTTTTTTTTTTTTTTGGCTAACTTCTTTTCTGCGTCGTTACCCGTTGAAGAGGTGTGCATTTTTGTGTGTGTTTGCTTTTTTTTTCACTTGTAATATTTAATTTTCAAATTGCCTGGTATCCTGCAAATTGATTTTGCGTTACATTGTACACATATTGAAGGTAAGGTGGGTTTTTTTGTTGTTGTTGTTGTTTTTTTTGTTTTGTTTTCCTTGTAAAATAATGGCAAATAATTTCAATACCGAGAGTAGTAATGAATGGTTAACCAACTCAGGATTCAAAATTGGCTATCTAAATGCATGTCATGTGTTAAACAAATTATGTGATTTACCTTCTATTTTATCTAATGCTAACAATTGTTTTCATTGTTTTTGTTTCTCTGAATCTCGGTTATCAAGTTTAGTCTCAGACGATTTAGTAATGATTCCAGGTTACAATTTTATTAGGAGAGACCCTACATCTAAGCTAGAAACAGGTCTTCTAGGATATGTACATCACTCAATGAACTATAAACTGATCCATCATTTTGATAAACATAATATTGAATGCATCTGGATAGAGTTTCGTTTAAAAGGGACTAAACCGATATTAGTAGGCTTTTTATATAGAAACCCTGATGAACGTGTGGAATGGTATGATAGATTCGAAGCAATGATGGAAGATGTCTCAGATTATTCAACAGATGGTGTATTGCTTGGTGACTTTAACATTGATTTACTTAAACCTCATGATAAATGGAAACGAATTTTTGAATCATATAACTTATCACAACTGATAGACACGCCAACAAGAATAACGCTGCAGTCTGAAACACTCATTGATCATATCTATGTAAACAATCCAATAAATATTACAGAAACTTCCGTACCAGTTTATGGTCTCAGTGATCACTTTCCTGTATGCTTAACTTGGTCCAAAAAAGGCGTAAAAATTCCTAGATGTAGCCACAAATGCATTTCTTTCCGTAGTTATAAATCCTTTAATTCTGACGATTTTCTTCATGATTTATGTATTGCAGATTTTTCCAGTGTTTTTCAGGAGACTGATCCGGACAAAGCTCTCGAAGTTTGGTATAACATATTTGTCCCTATTTACGACAAACATGTCCCAACTAAGATCAAACGTGTCAAACCCGATGGAAAACCACCGTGGTTAAATGATGAAATTAATGCTGCTATTAAAATTCGTGAAAATTTGTTGCAGTCAACAGGAAAAGATGCAAAGTTTAAGAAACAGCGTAACAAAGTTACAGCTATGAAAAGATCTGCTCGTAAAAAACATTTTAGCGACCTTATTTCATCGAAAAAAGATTCAAAATCGATCTGGAAAGCCATTAATCAATTATCAGGTAAATCGTCAAAACAAACAGCTCCGTCATCTTTAATTCTGTCTGCCGATAATCTCAATAAACACTTTTCTACCATAGTCGAAAAGACTATTAAAACTGATTGTACTAAACATAATGAACTGTTGTTACTAAGAGAATTTTGTGATACTAGACGAATAGGGTCCAGACTTGACTTTCAGTTTATCAGTGTTCACGAGGTATGTAGAGAACTTAATTCATTGAAGGAATCTAAGAGCCGGGGATTAGATAATATAGACAGCAAAATTTTGAAAATTTCCGCACCTATTATCTCTGATAGCCTTACTTATATTTATAACCTTTGTATTCAGAAATGCTATTATCCACAATATTTTAAAGAAGCTAAAGTTTTGCCATTTTTTAAATCTGGTGACCCACAAGATCCTTCGAACTACAGACCGATTTCCATTCTGTCTAATTTGTCTAAACCTTTAGAAAAGCACCTTAAGCAAAACCTACAAAAGCACTTCGTTACACATAAATTATTTCATTCAAATCAAAGCGGTTTTAGAGAAAATCATTCATGTCAGACGGTTCTCACGAATCTAGTAGAACAGTGGCATTTAAATATCAATAATGATCTTCTCACAGGAACGATATTTGTGGACTTTGCTAAAGCCTTCGATGTTATTAACCATGATCTCCTCTTAAAAAAACTTACTTTGTATGGTTTAACTCCAAAGTCTGTCAATCTTCTCTCGTCTTTTCTATCAAATAGAAGGCAGATAGTTGTTCAGGATATGGTATCATCCACTTTTATGCCAGTCAATTTCGGTGTGCCTCAGGGTTCAGTCTTAGGACCGATATTATTTACGATTTACATTAACGATCTCCCTCTTTACATTTCCTCTTCTTGTGAGCTTTTCGCTGATGACACTACCTTACACAATAAAGGAAAAAATGTAGATGTAGTGTGCGCTGACTTACAAAATGATGTTGACAGGCTCATAAAATGGACTGAACTTAATCATATGGCACTTCATCCTCAAAAATCTAAATTCATGTTAATATCAACCAGGCAAAAGCGACAAAATATTAAAGATAATCTAAAGGAATTAAAAATATATGATAACGTATTAGATGAAGTAAGTTCTCATAAACTACTTGGTCTTATAATCGACAATAAGTTATCCTGGTCGAATCAGCTTTCGACTTTATCAAAAAGAATATCGAAAAAAGTCTTTCAGCTTAATAGAATCAAACATTTTTTGGATCAACATACTCGGAAATTATTTTTTCATGCTTATATTCAAAGCGATGTGGATTATGCTTCAACCTGTTGGGATTTAGCTAGTAAAGCCTCCTTAAGGCATCTTGAAAGTCTCTACAGACGCTCTCTCAAACTTATACTTCTTAAATCTTCCTCTCTGGAAATAAGTGACTATAAAGAACTAAACATCTTGCCTTTTGAATTTAAATGTATCTTCAACAAAGCTGTCTTTATGTTTAAGATTATGAATAACCTTGCACCATTCTATCTCCGAGAGAAATTTCCCGTACGAGAGTTTCGTAACAAAAGCACAATATTTATCCCTCGTCCAAGAACTGATCTCTTTATGACATCTTTTATCTATTCAGGAGGAAAATTATGGAATGAAATCCCGGAATACATAAAAAACAACAATAGTTTATTATCGTTCAAAAAAGCATACCACAGATACTTAATGGAAAAGTTATAAATGGTTGGTTTCTTTCAGTTAAGACCTGAATTTAATGATATAATATTTACCTTCTCTTTTACAACCCTCTCTCTCTCTCTCTCTCTCTCTCTCTCTCTCTCTCTCTCTCTCTCTCTTTCCTCTTTCCCTTCTCCTCTCTCTCTCTCTCTCTCTCTCTCTGTCTCTCTCTGTCTCTTTCTCTCTCTCTCCCTCCTCTAATGCCCCCCACCCCCCCGCCCCCCACCCCACCATATCCCACCCCTTCTTCTGTGTTCACTCTTGTACATTAGTTTTGTTGCATTTGGTATTAGTATATTTCAGAATTTGTATCTTTTTCTTTCTTTTCTCTTTTTTTTTTTTTTTTTTGGCCCCGGAGGGCTGGATGTAAAAAAGCAGTTATGCTTACTCCACTACCCTCTGAAAATAAAATTCGTTCGTTCGTTCGTTCGTTCGTTCTCCTCTCTCTCTCTCTCTCTTCTCCTCTCTCTCCTCTCTCTCTCTCTCTCTCTCTCTCTCTCTCTCTCTCTCTCTCTCTCTGTCCGTCTGTCTGTCTGTCGCTCCCCTCTCTCTCTTTCTCTCTCTCTCTCTTTTCATCTGTCTGTCTCTGTCTTTGTTTCTGTCTGTCGTCTGTCTGTCTGCCTCTCACCACTTCCTTTGCTCTCGGATTGTTTGCCCCCCCCCCCCCCCCACCCACCCCCTCCCCCCTACTTCTCCGTATTGAATTTCAATCATTTGGTTTCCAAGTTAATTGATTATGATTTTGTTACATGTCTGTTGGTTTAGATTTGATTTGTTTTGGAGAAACTTTTCTTCAGATATTTAATACAGATGTTTCTGCTGGATGCAGATCCTTCTGTGAAGCTGATGGTAATCGTTTTAAACAAGGGAGACGATCTGGATGTCTAGCGTGTTAGATTGAAGAGAAATTTATTCCCTTTCAAACTTGGGTTGGTGTTAGCAATTCTTGTGTGTGTGTGTGTGTGTGTGTGTGTGTGTGTGTGTGTGTGTGTGTGTGTGTGTGTGTGTGTATGTGACGTATAAACCTTGAAAATCCAGGAGCACTACTTTCTCACTGCTGAGGTCCGTTTTCTTGTTGTCATGAGACGATAAAATAGAAGAAGAGAAAACTGGATCGCTTCTTCTTCTTCTCCTTCTTTCCTTCTTTTTCTTCTTCTGTCTTTCCCTCTTATTTCCTCACTCTTTTTTCCTCCCTTTCCCCTCTTCCTTCGTCTTTTCCTGCGTGGTCTTTTTCGCCATCTCTTCTTCTTCTTCTTCTTCTTTCTTCTTCTTCTTCTTCTTCTTTCTTCTTCTTCTTCTTCTTCTTCTTCTCTACCCCCCCCCCCTCTCGTTTCCCCCCTCCTCTTCCCCCTCCTTCTCCTCTTCCCCCTCCTTCTCCTCTTCCCCCTCCTCTTCCCCCTCCTCCTCCTCCTCCTCCTTGTTCTTCGTGTCCTTGTTCAGTTCTGACTGTTCTTGTGCATACTTATTGTTTTCTCATTTTTCTCTCCTCCTCCTCCTCTTCTTCTTCTTCTTCTTCTTCTTCTTCCTCCTCCTCCTCCTCCTCCTCCTCCTCCTCCTCTTCTTCTTCTTCTTCTTCTTCTTCTTCTTCTTCTTCTTCTTCTTCTCCGTCTTCTTCTTCTTCTCCGTCTTTTCTTCTTCTTCTTCTTCTTCTTCTTCTTCTTCTTCTTCTTCTTCTTCTTCTTCTACTTCTTCTTCTTTTTCTTCTTCCTATCATTACTATCATGATAAATAATTACTTATTTGCTTGCATTGATGTCTATTTATGCATTACAACATGACGCAATGGAATGGGTGTAGTGTAAGGCATATGCATTTTCATGCCTGTATGTAACGATTATAAGATTGTTTTGATCCTTATTCTTTAATCCAACACTAGCAAGATAGAACGACACAGTGCAATTTCAATCAAAAGTATTTAAAACATATTGAGTAATCTGATTATGTCCACCAATTTGGCTGAATGTCTATTATTTGTATATCATTGTCTAAGTACAGAGTAATCGTTATTATATTTGTTAGATACCAGAATCTGCAAGGTCTCTTTAGATATTCGTGAGCCGACACATAATAATAATAAATAATAATAATGAATACTTATATAGCGCCTATTCTCGGCTAGAGACCAAGCTCTAAGCGCTTTACAATCCACACTCGTTTACACAACGGGCTGCCTACCTGGGTAGTGCCGACTGAAGAGCTGCCAGCTGGCGCTGCATTCAGTCGTTTCCCGTGTCATACAGTCAATATCGTCCAATATCGTTCACTCAATATCCTTGCTTCCTCCATTCTTTCAATTTCTCACGCAGGGTGCATGCTATGTGTAACGTGTCATCCATACCAACGGCCAAACTGGCCTTCTCTTCCGAAAGTTGGTGATGGGATTTTACGTGTGTGCAAGATGTTATGCGTGCGTTCACACACGGAACCTCGGTTTATAGTCTCATTCGAAGGACTGTATGGGAAATGGAGTCAGAACCAATGTTAACTCCGAGGGAAAAATCCCCCTGTACCGAAATTCGAACCCGTAACCTCAGGATCACGAGTCCGGCGCTCACATGTGAGGATTTCCCCACTATCCCACACCTCTCCCCCTCCCCTTTCCCCTCCTCCTCCCCCCTCCTTTCCCCCTCCTCCTCCTTCTCTCCCCCCTTCCCCCCCCTCCATCCTGTTCTCGCTACTTTTCCCTTACAACCCACCTTTCCACCCCTCATTCTCCTTTCCCGCCCCCAGCCCCCCCCCCCCCAACCCCTCTTCTCCTCCACTCCTCTCCCCCTCTTTCCCAACCTTCACTTCCTTACCTGTCCCCTAACACTCTTTCACTTTCTCCGTCCACTCCTTTTTTTTAGTACAACCCCTCCTCCTCCCCCCCCCCCCTTCCCTTGCACCCTATCTTCCCCTGCCCCCTACCCCCACCACCACACTCTTAGGCTGTCTTCAAATGACTTCTCCTTTTCTCCCCTTTTTTGCTCTCTGTCCAACCCCCTCCCCCTAACCCGCCCACCCCCCTCCCCATTCATTTTACGTTCTTTGCCCCCTCCTCCTCCCCTCCCTCTCCCCCCTCCCTCCCTCCTACTCCCCCGTTCACCACCAATATCCATATTCTTTTCTGTATTTTGATACGCTGAATTTGACATCTGAAACAGCAGAATTCTAGCTCAGATGTTTGCAACTAAGCTGGTTCTAAATTCCTTTTTTTTTTTATACGTCTATACCGTTTTACACAAGAAAAACTCAATCTTGTGAAATTGAATTCTTTGTAACAACACCCCCCACCAACCTCCTCCCCGCCCGGTATCCGTGGTCTGTTCCTCCACCCCCTTGGTTACTTTTATTCCCACTCCTCCCCATCCATCCTCAACTCAATCCCATCTGCTGCTCTCTCACTCTCTCATTCTCTCTCTCTCTCTCTCTCTCTCTCTCTCTCTCTCTCTCTCTCTCTCTCTCTCTCTCTCTTTCTTTCTCTCTATTCCATGTGTGTGAATGCATGAATATGCTAACTCTTTATATATTTCCATTGTCCTGCCCCTCCTCCCCTTTTCCATATATACCGTCTTCTCCTCCCCCCCCCCCCCGAACTCCACCACCTGCCCCACCCCCACACCATACCCCCCTCTCTCCTACTTAACCCCCCCCCCCCATCTATACTCCAATCTCAATCCTACTCCCTCCCCATGTGCTCTATTCTGTCCTCCATCGCTCTCTCTCTCTCTCTCTCTCTCTTCTCTCTCTCTCTCTCTCTCTCCCCCCCCCCCCTTTACGATCTCAGTATCTTGCCCGTCACAAATGACAAGTGACTGTCACTCCCCTTACACTGGATATTCCCTTCCATTTGAGCCCCCACCCTCCCCTCCCATTCCTCCCCTGCCCTGTTTTAATCAATAGTAAATTTTATTCGATAGTATAAAACGTTAATGTTATGCGTTAGTAGGATGACATGGTGCATATGATTATGTCTGCAGCTCTCCTGTCCCAGAAGAAGGTCCCTTTTGGGACCGAAATGTTGGACTGAAAAAAAGGAAAAGGAGTCAACCAAGCGGTTTGTGATCCAGTTTTTTCTTCTTCTATTACACACACACACACACACACACACACACACACACACACACACACACACACACACACATATATATATATATATATCTATATATATATATATATATATATATATATATATGTGTGTGTGTGTGTGTGTGTGTGTGTTAATGAAGCCTTATCTGGACTGCAAATAGTAGTGTGTTACTTTGTGTATACATTCTAATGGAAGGTTAATCTTTTTTTTTTTATAATCATGTCATTTCGAAACCAGCATAGATATACCTGAAGAATGTTTGGCTGATTGCTTATTTTTGTCGCTCGGTTATGCTGACATCATTGTGTGTCTT
>JAMYXO010003110.1:0-21202 GCA_033310375.1 Conus canariensis | reverse complement strand
TGAACCAATGAATGATTGAACGACCGACTGACTGACTGAGCAAATCAATGGCTGAATGACCAACTCACCGACTGAACGAATGATTGACTGAACGACTGAACGGATGAGTAACTGACCGACTGACTGAATAACTGAAAGATTGACTGACCGACTGAATAAATGATTGACTGACCGAATGAATGAATGAATGAACAAACGACTGGCTGACCGAATGACTGACTGAACGACCGAATGATCGACTGAACGAATGAATGACTTAACGACCGATTGACCGACTGGACGAATGAGTGACTGAACGATCGACTGACAGAATGAATGAATGACCGACTAAAAGAATGAATGTCTACACGGCCGACTGAACGAATGACTGACTGACTGAACGAATGACTGACTGAACGACCGACTGAACGAATGAATGACTGAACGAATAACTAACCGACTGAACGAATGACTGACTGAACGAATGACTGACTGACTGAACGAATGACTGACTGAACGAATGACTGACCGACCGACTGAACGAATGACTGACTGACTGAACGAACGAATGACTAAACGACCGACTGAACGAATGACTGACTGACCGAATGAATGACTGAACGACCGACTGAACTAATGAATGACTGACCGACTGAACGAATGAATGACTGAACGACCGACTGAACGAATGAATGACTGAACGAATGAATGAATGACCGACTGAACGAATGAATGACTGAACGACCGACTGAACGAATGAATGACTGACCGACTGAACGAATGAATGACTGAACGACCGATTGAACGAATGACTGACTGAGCGACTGAACGAATAAATGACTGAACGACCGACTGAACGAATGACTGAATGACCGAATGAATGACTGAACGACCGACTGAACGAATGAATGAATGACCGACTGAACGAATGAATGACCTACTGACTGAATGAATCAACGACCGACAGATCGAATGAATGAACGAACGATCGACTGAACGAATGAATGACTGAACGGCCGACTGACCGAATGTACGACTGAACGGCCGACAGAACGAATAAATGGCCGACTGACCGAATGAATGACTAAACGACTGACTGACCGAATCAATGAATGAATGAACGACCGCCTAAAAAAAAAGGAACGAGTGAACGACCGACTCACCGAATGAATGGCCGAACAACACACAGAACGAAAAAATGACTGACTGACCGAATGAATGACTAAATGACCGACCGACTAAAAGAATGAATGACTGAACGACCGACTGACCGAATGAATGATGAACGAGCAACCGCCTGATGACTGAACGAATGAACGACTGACCGACCGACTGAACGAATGTATGACTAAACGACCGACTGAGCGAATGACTGACTGAATAAGCGATCGATCGAACGACTGTACGAACGAATGACTAAACGCCTGACTGAGCGAATGAACGTTAGAACGACCGATTGACCGACTGAACGAATGAATGACTGAACGACCGATTGAACGAATGAACGTCTGAACGACCGACTGAACGAATGAACGTCTGAACGACCGATTGAACGAATGAAATACTGATTAACTGGATGAACGAATGAATGACTGAACGAGCGACAGACCGAACAAATGACTGAACGATCAACTGACCGACTGAATGACTAAACGACCGACTGAACGAATGACTGACTGACCGACTGAACGAATGAATGGCTGAATGACCTACTGACTGAATGAATCAACGACCGACAGAACGAATAAATTAATGAACGACCGACTGACCGAATGCATGACTGAACGGCCGACGAAACGAATAAATGACTGACTGACCGAATGAATGACTAAACGACCGACTGAGCGAATGAATGAATGACCGACCAACTAAAAGAAATAATAATAATAATGAATACTTATATAACGCCTATTCTCGGCTAGAGACCAAGCTCTAAGCGCTTTACAATCAACACTCCTTTACACAACGGGCTGCCTACCTGGGTAGTGCCGACTGAAGAGCTGCCAGCTGGCGCTTCATTCAGTCGTTTCCCGTGTCATCCAGTCAATATCGTTCAATATCGTTCACTCATTTTCCTTACTTCCTTCATTCTTTCTATTTCTCACGCAGGGTGCATGCTATGTGTAACGTGTCATCCATACCAACGGCTAAACTGGCCTACTCTTCCGAAAGCTGGTGATGGGATTTTACGTGTGTGCAAGATGTTATGCGTGCGTTCACACACGGAACCTCGGTTTATAGTCTCATTCGAAGGACTGTATGGGAAATGGAGTCAGAACCAATGTTAACTCCGAGGGAAAACTCCCCCTGTAGCGAAACGCCCCCGGCGAAAGAATGACTGAACGACCGACTGACCGACTGACTGACTGGACGACCGACAGAACGAATAAATGACTGACTGAATGAATGACTAAACGACCGACTGACCGAATGAATGAATGACTAAACGACCGACTAAAAGAAAGAATGACTGAATGACCGAGTGACTGACTGAACGACCGACTGACCGAATGAATGATGAACGAGCAACCGCTTGATGACTAAACGAATGAGTGATTGACCGACCGACTGAACGAATGTATGACTGAACGACCGACTGAGAGAATGACCGACTGATGAGCAATCGATCGAACGAATGTACGAATGACTGAATGACCAACCGAACGAATGAACGCCTGAACGGCCGATTGACCGACTGAACGTCTGAACGACCGATTGACCGACTGAACGAATGGATGACTGAACGACCGATTGAACGAATGAACGTCTGAACGACCGACCGAACGAATGAACGTCTGAACGACCGATTGACCGACTGAACGAATGAATAACTGAACGGCCGACTGACCGAATGAATGGCCGACAGAACAAATAAATGAATGACTGACCGAATGAATGAGTAAACGACCGACTGAATGAATGAACGACCGACTAAAAGAAGGAATGACTGAACGACCGAGTGAATGATGAACGAGCAACCACCTGATGACTGAACGAATGAGTGACTGAACGACTGACTAAACGAATGACCGACCGATTGACTGAATGACTGACTGAACGAGCGACCGTCCGAACAAATTTAATAATAATAATAATAAATCGAGCTTATATAGCGCTCTTTGATGAGAGGAAAAGACTTCACAATACAGGAAAAATAAAAGTTTCCATAAACATTGCACAATATTGAGAAAAAGGCATCAAAACAATAGGTCACAAAGCAAGCACTTAAACAGATGCACAAGCCACATCCTCCCCCCCACCCCCCACCCCACTCCATCTTCTTCCCATCCCCCCCCCCCCCTCTCCCCTCCCACCGTCACCCCACACACGCTACACACACATGACATTTTATGAACAAGGCTCGACAAGAATTTGGGAATAGAAGAAAAGAACCAATCCCCACTCCCACACCGCCCCCAATTTCGTGAACACTGCACGGGGTACAATTTAAAACAGAAAGAAGGGAGCACCCACACCCACACAAGAGAACTATAAAATAGGCATTCTGGCTCACCCACCTCCGCCAGCTCCAACCGGCTAAAGCCGGTTTCGCTTTGGCTCCGCCGGCTTACCCAGAATGCCTATTTTATAGTTCTCTAATAGTAAACACTTTACAAACATACATAATGTGTAGGATTATCTGTTTTTAACACTAATTTAGAAAACTTTTGAGACTTAAGTTTTTGCTTAATCCTTCGTTTTTCTTGATCGTTTTCAATAACATCATTTTCACGCATACATTCATCAAATGCGTCTCTGTCTTTCATGTGAAATAAAACTACAGTCTTTAACTGTTCTCTAAAGTCTTTTAAAACTGAGTTATATTTTTGACATAAAATCCACACACTTATCCCAGCATGTCTTCCACTGAAAGCCAGTTTTGACAAAGTGTTTCTCTTTTTAACTATGTCTCTTTCTGCTGAACAGTCATCTATAATAAATAGTGTCTGAGTTCCTTCAAACTGTCTATAAAAGTGTTCTAAACACTCACTCAGTTTATTGCTGGGATCAACTAAATATATGTCATCATCCGTCCATATAAACCTTCTGTCGTGATATGCTTTGTTCCATTTGAGTGTTGGACAGAAAATTACAATATGATCAAAATTATAACGATAAACTGTTTGTAATAGGTCGAGGACAAATATTGTTTTTCCACAACCAGTCTGTCCACAAATCAATGAACAATGAGGGGTTTTTATCATAAAGTTCAACATCGGCATTGACACCAAAGTCGTTTGCTCCATAGTTTTATAACAGAATTTAATTTACACCAGTTAGTGTTGTTATCATACTATCCGTCAAAATTTGATCAGTACAATAAAATCTTATAAGGTCTAAATGTGTCAGATTAATCCAACTCAGTTTTGTCAGATTGTTTCTATTAAGACTAACATTGATTTTGTTGCTTGTTGTTACGACCTTAAAATTTTCACCATCGTGACGAACCACAACAGTAACTTTAAGATTGTCAACGTCTAAGTTTTGCCAGCTAATAAGAATTCCTTCCATAAGGTTGTCACTGACACCCACAGCTCCATTCCTCCCCACATCTTTTAAGACAGAAATTTCAAATATTATTGTGAACGTGTCTCCTAATAACG
Source organism: Conus canariensis (assembly GCA_033310375.1). Lineage (NCBI taxonomy): Eukaryota > Metazoa > Mollusca > Gastropoda > Neogastropoda > Conidae > Conus > Conus canariensis. The sequence continues at coordinate 16,619 of JAMYXO010003110.1, read as the reverse complement.
TGCGTGGAAAGAACTGTACTTTTGTAGTAGCTTCCTTCAAAACTGATTCTCTTCTGTGGAGGATGTACTGTTTGCTCCCAAACTTCTTTATTTCGATCTCTTTTCGACTGTTGTCCTCTGGCATAAGACTTACATGTAAAGGGCCAGAGTTCAATGCTTTTCTGAAACTTTTTTGACGGTCAAAAAATGTAAATGGGCTTACGAATTCAAATTTTATGTCCCATTCTAAATATGGTTCTAAGTGCCATTTGTTGTCAGTTTTTCGAACTATTTTATATTCATACTGACCCGCATTATTTGCTTCTAGATTGCGTAGTTGTTCTAGTTTAGGAAACCTTTTGTTGTCGTCAACCTCTTTGCGCTTATAATAACCATCTTTAGTGTACTCAAAACCATACAAAGTGCCTATCTCACCGTTCTGTTCAAAGTCCTCAACGTCTGCAAGGTCTTTTAATTCTAAAGTTACACACCTCTCAGGCGCTAATGTAACTCCTGATTCTTCTGGTCCACGTGACATTTTTTAAAACAACGTATTATTTTATTTCTAAAACAATGTGCAGGTTATCACATTTCACGACTTTTCCTGTTTGGTCTTTGATTTTTATATTAAACGATCCGACCCTCCCACAAGCTAATCTTTTAAACTGTAAATTAGGGAATTGTATAATTTCATAATCGCAATATGCAGCTTTCCCTGATGGAAGAGCTCTTAAAACAGTTGAGGGCCTTCCATCATATAAGTTTTCATCAGTGCTCAGCTCGTCCAAATGAACATAGAGTAATGAATGTAATGCAAGATCGAGCGGATATTCTCCCTCATAAGTAGTTTTGTCTGGTGTAACTATAAATTCATGATCGCTTGATCGATTGTTAGTTGCAAAGCCTAACATTTTAGCTAGCTCTACATCAAAATTGTAACTTACTCTTTTTTCTTCAGGTTTGAATGTCAACATTACTTTCAAATTTGCATTGTTAAGTTTGAGAGTAATGTCGAAGTTACTCATTGCTTCTTTCAGCGAGCAAAACCCGTAATAACCATCAGGTATGGTTAACTGGCTAACTAAGTTTAATATATTACCAAATTTTTTAATCTTATTATTTTCCTTGGATTCACTTATATTAAACCATACGACTTTGTAAAAAATTTCATGGAGTGCAACCCTTCGGGTTCCGCATTCATTATCAATAGCATATTCTAAAAACGAAGGACTGTCTTGAGTTGTTATTGTTACAAACATTTTTAAAACAATTTAAAAATGAGTGCATTCAAATATACTAATGCAAAATATTCTATTGGGCCGCACTACAATCTTAAAAATATAACAACTGACACCCTTGACATTTCTGTGACTCAGTCTGACGCCTTTCAAGTAAAGGTTAGTACTCCATTAAACAGAAATCTTAACCCTCCTATTAAAAACGACTACATCCCGAAAGTGTGGTTCAGTCATCCGATGCAGTTTTATCAGAACCAGTTAAACTTTGCTGTGTTTTGTGCATCAACTGGGTGTGGAGTGTCGTATGCTGATCATTTAAATCATCCTGATCCTTTGGTGAGGTCAGTGTATAGATTTCATTTTTATTACACCTTCAGACGTATTTTATCTGAACTGCAAGAGCCATTACCAAATGACAAAACGTTTAATCCATTCAGCAACAGAATAGATTACAAGGCTTTTGAAAGGATCTGTAACGAATTTGATATTGACCCAAAGACAGACTTTAGACAAAAGTTGGATCTTAATCATGGTTTAGGCACTCTTTATTATTGGGGAGTGCACAGAAAGTATAACTATGATTGGAATCCTCCTTACACATCTTTTTCTTCAGGCACAACTGTTCACCTCGGGTCCATAGAGCAAGAGCATAAAACAGCATGGACAACATTTATTTTGGATACTTCTAAGGGTCTAACTAGAGCGGGAATAGAACGAATAAACGACTCTATTCGTACTTATGTTTGGTGTTTGCTAGGTTCGCAAGCACAAACGAGATCAAACATAATTGATCCTTCTACTGGCTTTGACGCCCAAAAACAGTATTTAGCAAATTTAGAGGATTCTATTAATTCTGCAATTGATTTGCCTTCAAGTATTAAAAGGTACCAAAATGTTTTACAATTTGCAAGATCGAAAGTAGACTTTGCTGTCGGCACTGGTTTATACATGCTACCTTCTGACCTCAGGCTCCAGGTAGGAACAATAATAAACTATAATAATGAAATCCTTGTGGCTGGCAATGAAGAGAAGGTCGGGAAAAACGACATAAATTCTGAGCCAGTACAAACAATAAAAAAACACCCCCCAAGATTAAGTCATCCAATCCCCAAGGCCCAAAGCCCAAAGGCCATTGAAGACGCGCGTGATGACCATGAATATGAAAAGACGGCACTTGTTATTGGATTAACTGCCCTAGGATTACTTGGTCTTTATCTTACTAAAGAGTAACCCAACTATTAAGACAACTAATGCCCATAAGTGCTCAGCCATAAAGCCAACTACTTTACTTGCGGCAGACAAAAGCCAGCTAACGATCCCTCCTATTATACCAGGCAAAGAGTCTATTGCCTTACTGGCTAATTTTTTTAGTAAGTTTGCAAGGTGATCGAGTTGTTTTTTTACCCATGATTTATCTGACGACGGAGTTGGCGGGCCTGGTGGCACTGCTCCCCCACCGCCACCGCCTGTAATAGCCAACACCAGTGTACTTATTGCAAATCCTAAGGCTGTTATAACACTTGCTAATGTGACACCTTGCTCTCTAAACAGTGTTCTTATTCGTTCTGCTAACGTTGTGTCTTCATATAAAATTCTTTGGATAGTTTCTCTTATTCTGCTCACTTGAGTTCGTAATTGTTCTCGGTTAGTAGACAGCACTTCTAGTCTTGCTGATCTCTCTTGTTCAAGATCTTTTAGTCTTTGTGTTATTCTTTCTTTAACACCAGGTCCTAAGTTGTGGTCATCAGCCTCAACTAGTTTTTCTTTTTCTCTTTTTATATGCTCATCTAGTTCACCCAGTTTTGCTAAATTGTTTGTTAATTCACCTCTGATGCTTTTCAAAGCATGATCAAGGGCCGTTATTTCTCTCATAGGTAGCGGCGGATCGTGCATAGTTTTTAATACTGTTTCTTCTGAAAAACTGGTTTCTGCTTCTATTATTTTGTTTGCTGTTGGGCTTAAATCTTTAAGTTCCATGTTTTGTATTTGGTTATCTGTTGGGAGTTCTTGTAGTGTGTTTTGAAGTTTAGCAACTGCCTCACTGTCTAATCTTCGCGGTTTAGCAATGCCAAGGCGATTTTGATCGCTCACACTGAGCCTTTGTCTAATTGTACTCTTTTTTAAAAACTTTGATGAGTCTGGTTTAGTTGTAAGCTGAACAAGTTGTCCTTCGTCGTTTCTCACAAACAAATGGTCATCTTTTGTTTCAAAATCATTAGGGTCTATAAAATCAGGAGGTTCTTGGCCTAAACTTTGATAAAATGATTTGACCTTACTTTCTGTTAATTCACGCCGCAATGATTGTAATGGATGTGTCAAAGGTGTCATTTCACTCATGTCGTCTCCAGGATCAAAAACATCATAATCTTCTTCTGCCATGTTTTTAAATAATTAACTTTTTATTTTGTTTTATAAAAAAAAAAATGTCACAAGCATATGGCTCAATTCTTGACCCGCATAGAAGACTGAAAGAGCCCTTTGGCGTGAAGGGAAATAAACAGAATATTATTGTTCCAAATAATCCATCTACTATTGATTCAGATCAAATTCTTACTGTTAAATTTCCAGACCTAGGAGCAGATGAAGTGATTGTGCCGGGATCTGCACGGCTTACTTTCAAAATAGAACTTGATTCAGCAACAGACGCAAACAGGACAGTTGTACAGAATCTGGGACGGGCAATCGTTAAGAAAATTTCTATAAAACTTGAGGGGCAAGAAATATTTTCTTTACACAATGCAGACATATTTCTAATCTATTCTGATCTATGGCTAACCGCGAATGAAAGGGCCGATCTTGCGTTTCAAGGAATCGAAAATAACGAAGCACTAAAACACAGAATAGACGCCGAAGATGCTAAAGCCGGCAACAAGTATGAAGCTGTAAGTTTTGCTTATGGAAATCGCTTTTCCATACCCTTAGATTTTGAGTTGTTAAAAGCGCATGCGCCATACTTTCAAGGAGCATTAAAAGACAGATTGTCATATGAACTAACTTTTAATGAATACAAACGTGTCATTAAATCTACAGACACTGATTCCAAGTACAGCATTTTCGACATCTCGTTAGAGTTTGACATTGTTAGCAACCCTAACTTAGCAAGGCTGATTGAGCAACAATATCAGTCAAAATTAGCAATATATTACGAAAGAGTGATTCATCATTCAAAATATCCTAAAAGCAGAGCAGACACTATATGGAATTTTAGTTTTAGCGCCGCAGCACGATCCCTTAAAGGTATTTTATTGCTGTGTGAAGATGATAAAGAACCATACCAAAGACAAAGTGAAAAGTTTATCAATCCTAAAATAACGAAAGTACAATGTTCAATTGAGGGTAGTCCTAACCAAGTCTACGGTAGCGGGCTTAAACCTTATCATCATTTTGATGAAATAAGAAAATTGTTTGGAGGCGGGAGGTCTAGAAGTCCAACAGTAGACCTTGTGTCTAAAGATCTACACCTTCACAGTGTTAGACTTGATGAATATTTAACAACGAAATACGGTTTATGGATTGACCTAAGGTCAACAGAGGATAATCAGTTGCATGGGAGTGGGAGAACAGTTAAAGACGTAATAAACATCCAAATTGATAAAGAAAAAGAGAGTGATAAACCACTTAATGTACATTTGTTTTTAATATATGATGCGCAGCTGAATATTCAAGATAACAGATTAAAAGATATCCAATACTAAATTATTTTTATTTTTAAAAAAAAGCATGTCTGTTACGACTTATCCAAAAGTGCCCAAAGAAGAGAACTCTGTTGCTGTAGACATAAAAACTTTCAGATTAACAAACATAACACAAATGCAAACCCAACTAGAGCAGGACCTTTCAAAATACAGTAAAACCAAACGAAGGTATTCTGCTGTCTTTAATGCTGTTACATATGTTAATACTGGAGCATCGATCACTAGTGCTCTATCAGCAGGAACAAGTGTAGGTCTCTTAGCAACAGGCGTAGGTGCACCGGTAGCTATACCTCTAGGTGGTTTGTCTTTAACTCTTGGCCTGTGTTCATTGGCTGTAAGTGCTGTCAGCAAAAAAATAAAAGCTAAACTCCAAAAGCACACAGCTATGGTTCAACTAATAACAGCTAAACTTAGTTCCTTCAAACTGATAATTGATAAAGCACTTGCCGACTCGAACATCACGGATGAAGAATTTAGTCGCCTACAGGCTGATTTTGAGGACTACAAAAGACAAAAGTTTGATCTTCAAAGAAAGGCAAGGGCAACTTTTTCTCAAGACACCGACCAGATAAAAAAGGAATGTTTAAAAAAAGTAAACGAGACATTAAACTCTGTTCTAAACAGCTCACATTAACAACACCAAAGGGCGTTTATACTTTAGTTTATGAGTCCAAGCACAAAAAGACCGTTGATATTGATTCTGATTAACTTTTTTTTTTTTTGATTTAAATAAATATTTTGAGTTAGAAAAGAAACTCAACATGGATAAGATATATGAAGGTTCAGATGAATTGTTTGAAGCAATGCTCGAGGAAGAGCGTTTGTCAAAAGCTTTAAATGAGGTCGTTTTAGAAGTTATTGATCCAACAAACGTGCGGGAAAGCGTTGTACACGCTATTTCTCAAGTTCCAAGTAAACTAACAATAAACCCTCCAGTTAAAGTAAGGTTAGTTGTTTTAATCGACTATATAACAATAAATGAAGAAAATCTAGAAGTCTGGGTCTCAACTAAACAGCAGACTATTCTTTCCTCTAATGACTTAACACCTGGTTGGGCAGATCAGCTGCTTACACAGTTTGATGTGGCCGCTGAAGAAGCCAAAATGAGAGGCTCTGGTTGGTCAGAGGGTGAAGTCCTAGACATCAGATTAAGACAGGCTAAGTATGAGCCGATTGTAGGCAAGTCTTACATTCCACTGCCTCCAACATTAGTTGCAAAGAAAGCAGTTTTGAACATAAAAAATTCAGACGACAAATGTTTTATGTGGTGCGTTCTTGCTAGGCTGCATCACGTTGCCAAAAATGCAGAGAGAGTATCTAACTATTTACAGTGGGCCAATGATCTTAACTTTAACGGTCTTGAATTTCCTATGGCTGTAGACAAAATTGATCAGTTTGAAAAACAAAATCCGCCAATAACTGTTAATGTCTACACATGGTCTGAAGAAACCAACCTTCTGCCAATTAGAGTGTCAAAGAACAGTCCAACAATAGGCGAACCAACCAAACACCATGTAGACTTACTCCTAATGCAAAGCCTTAATGGGTTGCACTACACTCTAATACGCACAATGAGTAGATTACTAGTGCATACTACAAAACAACATAGCAAACAAGAATTTTGTAGAAAATGTTTAACAAGAATTCCGTCTGTTCAAGCAGCGAGTGAACATGTAAAACATTGTCTCAGCCCAGTTGACTGTGATACAGAACTAATTACGCCCGGAGAAGGCAGTAAAGTTAGTTTTAAGAACTGGAAACGGTTGCAAACTAGTCCATATGTTGTTTACGCAGACTTCGAATCACTCATTGTTCCTTATGAAGGACCAACCCCACAGAAACTTCCTAAAACAGTCTTAATGAGTAATCATCAGATTTGCTCATTTGCCTTCATCATTGTTAGGTCGGATGGCGCCCATTCAAAGCCAGAATTATACAGAGGACCAAATGCTGCAAAATACTTCTTAAAACGCATGCAGCAAGTGCGTAATGCCTGTTCTAATAATCTAAACTTATCTGAAATCATAATGACGCCTGAAGACCAACAACAGTATGACTCAGCCACTCACTGTTGGATTTGTGGGGCGGCCTTGGTTGCCACCGCAGAGAATCCAACAGTAAGAGACCATGATCACATTAGTGGAAAGTTTAGAGGAGCAGCACATAACAAATGCAATCTTCAACTAAAGTTTGAACCAAAGACATGGAAGCTGCCTATATTCTTTCACAACTTGCGAGGTTACGACTCTCACCTTATAATGCAAGCAGTAACCAGCGACTTCAGGGTGTCATGCATTGCGCAGTCATCAGAAAAGTACATGTGTTTCACTTTAAATAACATGTCTTTCTACGACTCTATGCAACACATGATGGGTTCATTAGAGTCACTGGCTATGTCCTTAAAGTCCTGCCCAATAACAGAAGAATATTTTAACCCAACTCTTGTTAGAAAGGGCGTTTACCCTTATGAGTACATGAACAGTTGGGAAAGGTTTGATAACCCAGCCCTTCCACCTAAAGGCGCGTTCTTTAGTAGTCTTAGAGGAAAGGACATCAGTGATTCTGATTATTCTTATGCTCAAGATGCGTGGCAGAAGTTAGAGTGTAAAACGATGGGAGACTATCATGATTCCTATTTAATGGCGGATACCTGTTTGTTGGCGGACGTCTTTGAAAATTATAGGAAGACCTGCATGAAACATTACAGCCTGGATCCTGCGCATTATATTTCTGCGCCCGGGATGAGCTGGGACGCTTTCTTAAAATTTACTGGAGTACAAATTGATTTATTGTCTGACCTGCCAATGCTTCAGATGATTGAAAACGGATTGCGTGGGGGAATCAGTATGGCGTCGCACCATTACTGTAAAGCAAACAACAAATACTTGGACACTATGATCCAAGTAAAAGGTCTAACTATCTCATGTATTTAGATGCAAACAATCTGTATGGTTGGGCTATGGCGCAATCACTTCCATTACGCAACTTTAAAATGTACACAGGACTCAAAGACATTCAAAAGTTTTTAAAATGGCTTCAGAGTCTAGAAGCTGATCGTAAAAGAGGTCTCATTCTAGAAGTTGATTTAGAATATCCTCATGAACTTCATGATTACCATAATGACTATCCATTAGCGGCAGAAAGTCTAAAAGTGTCAATGACAGAACCACCTAAACTTGTGCCTAATCTTCGTGACAAAAAAAATTATGTCTGTCATTACAGACTTCTTCAATTTTATTTAAGACATGGTTTGAAGTTGACAGCTGTTCATCGTATAATTGCTTTTGATCAAGAACAGTTCATGAAACCATACATAATGAAGAACACTGATCTCAGAACTAAATCCGCAGATGCTTCAGAAAAAGACTTTTTCAAGTTGATGAACAACAGCTGTTTTGGAAAGACTATGGAGAATCCGCACAAGCGTAAAGATGTTAGATTGGTCACCAGAGAAAACGTTGCAATTAAGTTGACTTCAAAACCTAATTATCAGGACTTCAGAAGATTTCATGATCAGCTTTTTGGCATAATGATGAAAAAAAAGAAAGTCAAATTGGATAAGCCCGTTTTTATTGGGTTTACTGTTTTAGAGCTGTCGAAGCTTTTGATGTTAGAATTTCTTTACGACTACTTTAAACCCTTGTATCCAGAGTCCAGAGTTCTGTACACAGATACAGATTCCTTTGTAATCGACATCCCTACTGAAGATTTTTACAAAGACATGGAATTAGAAGTAGCTAAAGGGCATGCAGGATGGTACGACACATCTGATTACCCTAAAGATTCGCCTTTGCATTCAGATATTAACAAGAAGGTTTTAGGTAAGATGAAGGATGAATTATCTGGTGGTGTGATCAAGGAGTTTGTTGGTTTGAGGTCGAAAATGTACAGTCTTTCAAGCCAAAAAAAAGTTGTTAAAAAAGCAAAGGGAATATCTCGTAGTGTTGTGCAATCAAACATATCCCATGACAACTATAAAGAAGCATTGTTCAATAAAAAGACTTTTCATCATGACAATTACAAGCTGCGATCTAATCTGCATGAGATTAACACAACAGTTGTAACAAAACGGTCTCTTGACCGCACTAACACAAAAAGAGTATTTGTTAATCCAGAGTTTTCATATGCAATTGGTCATTGGAGGACATTTGGTCAAGCGCAATTAGATACTCAGTAATTTCTTTATCCAGTATAGCTGGATTATTTGTGGTTGTTGTTTCAAGATTTTTGATTTTTTCATAAATATTAGGATCAATGGGTAGTTTATTCTTTATCATTGTTTTAATAATAAATCTATACGCAAATAATTTTTTTTGAGCTTCCATTTTAACTCAGAAATGTATTTGCCTAAATTAACTAAGCGACTGGAACTGTGTCTGGAGGGATTATCTGCAGTTCTTCCTTCACAAAAGATCTTCGGGGGGCTGGTCGTTTTGTTGTGTCAGTTTCTCGTAAATAATACACGGGCGGATTCATTTTCACAATTTTTTTTATCTCATATGGATCAACACTCCAAACTGGATCTGTTGCCCTGATGCGAGTGTCCCCTTCCGCTTCTCCCGGCGAATAAAGGTATCTCACTTTCAAACCAAATGGTAATAGTTTGCTTGATGAAGACTCTCCTTCAACAACATTTATTGTTTGTTTTCTGATTGCTTGTACTGGTTTTAGACCTTTAAATTCTTCATTATTCATTGCACGTAGAACTGAGGGCAGTCTTTTTACCCATTCTGTGTTGCGAGAATTGTCAACCAGCTCTCTGTGATACTGGTAGGAGAAAAGTCTTTCAGATAACTGTTTGTTAAAGTTTTCAACCAACCCCTGTGATCTGTGAACACCCGGAATGCCTCTTTTAATGGTAACTCTATGTTTTAACAATAATTGATTCACTTGTCCTTTAAATTCTTTCCCATCATCGACTTGAATCATGCGAGGATAAGTTAAAGGGCCTCGTTGATATATCAGTTGTATAGCAACAGCAACAGCAGAAGCACTCTTTTGTGTTAATGGTTCCGCATCTTTGTATCTTGAAGCTATGTCAATGACTGTAAGTGCGTACTTAAATCTTTTTCGTCTAATCGTATCATGGGGTAAATATAGAAGATCCATTTGATGGGTGTCGTTTGGAGTTATATTCACAAAGTGTGGTCTTTGTATTCGTTTAGGCGCTGGTAGATAAATTTGCCAAATCGCTTGTTTAGATAACCATTCTTTTGCTGTTTGTTCACTGACTCCAGCTGCTTGGCTAAGCTTTTTAATTGCTGTTATTCCCTTCCAATATCCTTTTGGAGAATAATAGATTTTGTTCATTTTTATTCAGCCAATACTTTGTGCAACAAAATACACAGCGGTCATACCAAAGACAATAAACAATATTTCTTGCATCTTTTGTTTTTCTGATGGTTGATAAAAATCGCTGAATTTTGGTGGAGGCAATGTCTCGATTGGCTTGCCTGTTACAAGATAATATTCTTTTATTGCTTGATCAACATCTTTAAATGTGTAAGCTGCATGTCCCTGTTGTTTAAGTCTGTCGTTAATAAAATCTAACTGCTCCATTCTTTGCTTTTCATAGGTGTCTTGTGCAGCAGCTAGTTGCTCCATAGCTCTGTTATGTCTTTTTCTCTCATCGTTATTTTGTAGTTTACTAAACGCGTAATTACTTCCGCTAAAAGCAAGCGCATTAACCACAGCGCCACCAATCATCATTACGAGTGAAGCCATTTTTATAAATGTATTTTTTTAATTTTACATATTGATACTGTCTGGAATTATTCCTTGCTTAACTAGAAAATCTTTCGTAGCAAATGAAGCTGTAATAACAGCAATCAGCTTTGCTGAGTCTTCAAAGCCTAGTTTGCCAAGATCTGCTGGTTTTATTTTTAACAAGTTTTTACCAAGCATCGTGTATCCTACACTTAGGCCTCCAATAACAGCAGAATGGTATACAAGGTTGGCAACAGTTTTTTCGGTGCTCATTTTTAAAAAATAAAATAATATTTATTCATTAATAAAACATGAACTGCGATGATTTACTTCCTGAACTTACAAATGATCAAGTTGATGACCAAGCTATTATGCGCCAAAAGGAAAGGCTGTATTCTTTGGCGGCGTGTGGAAAAACAAAACAGTACCTTGGAAATGAATTCAGCATAGAACAGATTCAACAAATGTCGCCACAAGACATTGTAAAGTATCACAACAGGTATGAAGCGCAACTGGGGTCAAGAATGGTAAAAAGTGTTGGGCAAACGGTTCTTAGTTTGTACACTAAACTAGTTAGTAGATTTGCTCCCATTGATTCTGAACAAGATTTTATGTATGATTTAACGCAGGATCCAGTTTTAACAAAGTCATTAGAGTCTCTAGGATGTGATCTATATTACAGATTTGGAACATTATTGTCGCCAGTAATTATGGGATTAATTACTTTTAATCATATAGATTTTGTTTCCCTTCAAAATGACCGAGCCAGAAAATCAGCAGAAAACATTGATGGAGAAAGTGACCAGTAAAAAGCCTCCTCATCCTGGGCGCGTTGCAGCAGGAAAAAAATTAGCAGAGTGGAACAAACAAAAAAAATTAATGTTGCAATCACAGAATATAACTCGTAATGAAAACATAACACCGCCAACGCCAACAGTTGTTTCAATGCCAGCTGTAAATACACAAGTTGTTTCAAGTCCCGCAACATCATCATGGATTATTTGGATTAAAAGAGTTAGCATTTTTGGCGTCATTGCTGTTGGTGGGGGTGGTTATTACGTTTATAAAACATATAAAGAAAGACAGCAAAAACCAAAGCAGCCCAAAAAATCACAGCCACTAAATACAAAATCTGAACAAAAAAGAATACCAGAACTGCCAACAACAAAATCTCATTTTGATCCATTTGATATGCAGTAATATTTCAAGAACTTAATAAATAATTATAAGTGACTTGAATAAGAACTTGATAACGACTTGATGACGACTTGATAAAAACTTAAATAAGAACTTGATAAGAACTTGATGACGACTTGATAAAAACTTAATAACGACTTGATAAGAACTTAATGACGACTTGATGATGACTTGTTAAGAACTTGAATAAGTACTTGAATAAGAACTTGTTAAGAACTTGATGATGACTTGTTAAGAACTTAAATAAGAACTTGTTAAGAACTTAAATAAGAACTTGAATAAGAACGTGATGCCGACTTGAATAAGAACCTAGAACGACTTAATGACGATTTTTTTTCACAATTAATTGTTACATTCTTTTCCGGGGAGACAACTCCCTTCTGCCTTTATGTAGTATCTAGGTCAGACATGTCTGGCCACGGCTTACTCAACTGCACAATAGCCGAGTCGAAGCGCCGCACTGTTTCCGGGTTCGTGTCAAGTTAACATAAGGGCGCCGGGCCGCCCACGCGGCATTGTATAAATTTAGCCGGCTAAATTCCCCACCGGCGTCGTTTAGTACAGGCGTTAGACGTCATTGTATAAATTTAGGCGGCTAAATTCCCCACCTCAAAATAATCTTTTCCCAATTTTATGTATTAAAAGCAGCATTTTTATATTTAAATCTAAAAGCATTTAAAACAAATATTTATTAAAAAGTAGTGACTAAAAAGTAAGGTAAGATGCACTTTGTTATTTAGCTTTTGGTGTTGTTTTAACAACTTTAAAAACAACTTTACTCTAGGCAAATAAAAACAACTTTACAAGTAGACACCATGTAATTGTAAAGCGTTTGTTTGTGTACAGTATATATATAAATCTTGAAGTTAACAACATTGGGGATATGCCTGCAGTAGTTTTAAATACTTGGTTGTCATGGCATTGAAAAGTCTAAATTTGCCCCTGCCCTCAAGTGATCCTTCCCACTTTCGTATTGGGTCACTGGCGCGGCTATGAACGCCCGTAAACCCAAAATATGGTCACTGGCGCGGCTATGAACGCCCGTAAACCTAAAATGGTCGCCCTGGTGCGGCTATGGGAAGGACCACTAAAATGGGGGTGAGGGGATTGCCCAAATTAGACAAATAGAAAGCAGGCAAACAAGTATAAAAGTATACTACTGTTGGAGGCATATTCCCAAAACCCTTCACATCTGGCCGTGTTATATGTGACCCTCTGGGTCTGGCTTGGGGCCCTAGGGCGCCATAGGGTCTCAAGTGAGATCCAGAGGTGATCAGTAATGCGGCCAGATGTGAAGAGTTTTGCAGAAATTTATTTCACATTTGATGAATGTATGCGTAAAAATGATGTTTATTGATCAAGAACTTAAGTCTCAAAAGTTTTCTAAATTAGTGTTAAAAACAGATAATCCTACACATTATGTATGTTTGTAAAGTGTTTTGTAAAGTGTTTACTATTAGAGAACTATAAAATAGGCATTCTGGGTAAGCACACACGCAAAAGCACATAAGCATTCAGGCACGGAAGCACCCGTGCACATCAACAAGAGGCGAAGGGATGGAGAATGCATGGGAAACACGCATTAACTCGTAAGCTATGAAGAAAGACAAAAGGACTCCTGAGAGAGATGCGTTTTGAGACTAAATTTGAACGCAGAGAGAGTCTGTGAAGAGCGGAGCTGGGAGGGGAGGGAGTTCCAGACAAGGGGGGCTTGATAACTGAAAGAACGTTGGCCAAAGGATTTCAATTTCATGCGGGGAAGCTTGAGAAATTTATCACTGCTAGAGCGGAGAGTGCGAGAGGGTTGATAAGTGACAAGTGTGTTGGAAAGATAAGCAGGCAATGTTTCATCAAAGTGTCGGAAGGCAAGTGCTGCGAGTTTATACTGAATGCGCGCATGAATGGGAAGCCAATGTAGTCTAACTAACAGAGGTGTAGTGTGGGTTCTTTTGGACTTTTGGAAAGCAAGTCTGGCTGCGTTGTTTTGTATACGTTGAAGTCGGTTTATATCGACAGTGGGAAGACCGGCAAGAATGCTGTTACAGTAATCGAGTTTTGACATGATAAGCGAACAGATAAGTTGAGCAATTCCTTTCTGTGTGAGATATGAGCGAATTGACGCAATCTTTCTCAAAGCCAAACAGGCTGAACGACACAGGTGACCGATCTGGACATTCATGGACAGCGTACTATCCAAATGGACACCCCGATCCCTCACACTGTCTTCAAAGGGAATTTTGTTGGTTCCAGCTTGAATAGATTTTTCAGAAATGCGATCCAAAACTAACGAGGTGCTGCCAACAGAGCCTCAGTTTTTTCATCATTTAGCTTGAGCTTATTTTTAAGCATCCATGATTTAACGGATTGGAAATACAGTTCAAATTCCGATACCAAAAGTTGGAATGCAGCAGGCTCAGTAGCGTCGTGCAGCTGGGTGTCATCGGCAAATTTCTGATGAGGAATCCCGTGTTCCTCAATGGCCACAGATAGAGGTTGAATATACAGAGAGAAGAGAAGGGGGCCCAAAATGGAGCCTTGGGGCACACCAAAGTCCAGGGGAAGGGGAGAGGAGACCTTGCCACCAACAGACACAGATTGTGTTCTGCCAGTCAGGTATGACCGAATTTACGAACAAATGACTGAACGATCAGCTGACCGATTGAATAACTGACCGATTGAATAACTGAACGAGTGACCAAGCGACCGAACAAACGCACGAAAACAAAACAAAACAATGAACGAACGAACAAGCAAATGAATGTACGAAAGAAAGGAAGACGTGAAGGGAAAAATAAAGGGAAAAAATCACAAATAATGTGACAAAGATTTAAAAGAACATAAATGATTATCAAACTCGTCTACAAACACGGCGGGGGGTGGGTGGGGAGTTGGGGGGAGAGAAAAAAAAAAACTTGTAGTTGCAACTCTACATGTCTATTAATTTTAATGTGAAATATTTAAATAATAGAAATAAAAGCAGAAAACCTGCAACTTTCCATTGGCAATACTGTCATTACCACATGACAGGGCATAAACAGCGCAAAACATGCTTAGAGGTAAAAACAAATACATAAATGAACCAACAAATCGAGATATTGAGAAGGTAATCAAATGATGAATAAGTTACTACATAACTACCAAAACTAGATAAATAGATAAACGAAGGAACAAATAATCTCTCTCTCGAGAGAGAGAGAGAGAGAGAGAGAGAGAGAGAGAGAGAGAGAGAGAGAGAGAGAGAGAGAGAGAGAAGGAGGGATTACGATGGTTCTCTCATGCAGCTAGAGAAGGGTTTTCATATTCATGATATATATTCTTACTTTTAAGTTCCCATTTTTCTCATATTCAATTTTTCTCTTTTTTTTAATCCTTGCCAAATCATTACTATGATGATGGAAGAATTATTAGCCTGCACTTGTTTTCCCCCACTACTTAATTGTTCAGCATATTATATATATATATATATATATATGTGTGTGTGTGTGTGTGTGTGTGTGTGTGTGTGTGTGTGTGTGTGTGTGAATTTTGATGATGGCACCACAAACAAATTTTCCTTGTATTCTATGAGGACAAATAAAATATCGTGTATCGTGTGTGTGTGTGTGCGTGTGTGTGTGTGTGTGTGTGTGTGTGTGTGTGTGTGTGTGTGTGTAGAGAGAGAGAGAGAGAGAGAGAGAGAGAGAGAGAGAGAGAGAGACCTATCTACGTGTCTATCCATCTGTCTATAAGATATACATCCAAGCGTGATTGCATTTCATCTCATAACCGAAGCCATCTATTCTACTTACCTACGTAATGAACATGTTTAATCAGTTACTTTCCCTTTGTCATAATTTTTCCTAAAATTTGCAAGTTTGATAAAAATTGTTTTCTTCTAATGAATAATGTACCCCTCTCTCCCTCACACACACACACACACACACACACACACACACACATATACATACATACACACACAAGATGGCGGATACGATCAGCTTTTAATAACGACGCCTGCTGAATTCCTTTGCAAAGTTAAGTTTGTGCGTGTTTGTGATCATCGGTGATGATCTGAATGTACTAGATGAGTTTAAAATAACATCTGGTTTTGATGAAGCGTTCGTTGTCGCTCACTCGTGTCTCCAAGTTTCTCGCGTCCTAGTTACGTCAAGGGAGATAATACTAATTGATTGTGCACCGGAAGATATTGTTTATAGTCCACTGGTACGAATGTTCGGCAATCATAACATCTCCCTTTTTTATGTTTTTATTCTGTTAATCCGGTTCTCATTTATTCAGACTCTCTTCTGTAAAACACTGTCATGATGAAGTTTAGAATGTAACACTCCATTCTATTTGGAACTCGCACAGAGCGTCCACTCCTGGTTCTGCATGGTGCAGGTCCAGTGTTGTCAGAAGGGACAGGTGTTGGTTCAAGTACTTGGTCTGGCGTGTCGGAGTTTGGAATCCTGGCACTAGCTGTGGTTCCACTTTGGTCTTGTGCTGCATGTTTCAGGAAACGACGATTGCGCCGGTAGACTGCACCATCATCAGTCTGCACTGTGTATGAACGGGGTTCAGCACACTGGTTGGTGATGACAGCAGGTTTCCAACTGTCTCCTCTGGACAGTTGCACATGGATGCGATCACCAGACTGCATTGGTGGCAGGGGGTGTGCAGTCCTGTCATAGTACCGCTTTTGATTGGACTGGAGTTGAGCACGTCTGTCCTGAAAACGGCTGTGCTCTATTGCCTTTGGAATTAAATGCCTGTTGGTGGTAGGAAGGATGGAACGAAGTTGACGTCCCATTAGAAGTTGGGATGG
>JAMYXO010003109.1:0-21202 GCA_033310375.1 Conus canariensis | reverse complement strand
CTGTCAATGCCATGACACCAATCATTGTATCAAAACATTCCTATCAACAGACTGTCAATGCCATGACACCAATCATTGTATCAAAACATTCCTTATCAACAGACTGTCAATGCCATGACACCAATCATGTATCAAAACATTCCTTATCAACAGACTGTCAATGCCATGACACCAATCATTGTATCAAAACATTCCTTATCAACAGACTGTCAATGCCATGACACCAATCATTGTATCAAAACATTCCTTATCAACAGACTGTCAATGCCATGACACCAATCATTGTATCAAAACATTCCTCATCAACAGACTGTCAATGCCATGACACCAATCATTGTATCAAAACATTCCTCATCAACAGACTGTCAATGCCATGACACCAATCATTGCTATCAAAACATTCCTTATCAACAGACTGTCAATGCCATGATAGTTTACTTTTATATGAAGCCCAAACAAACATTAACATGTCATAAATTAACAGAAACACATCTCCACACAAGTTTGCCATACAATGCAAATCAAAGGCCAACTGTTGGTTGAAATAAATCTTCCAAGCTAAAAGACATGATACAGAGACAGAAAGACATGATACAGAGACAGAAAGACGTGATACAGAGACAGAAAGACATGATACAGAGACAGAAGACTGATACAGACGAAGACTGATACAGAGACAGAAAGACATGATACAGAGACAGAAAGACATGATACAGAGACAGAAAGACAGGCAGGCAGGCAGACAGGACTCCAGTCACCACAACATTCCCTGTCAACACACTGTCACATGAATCACTTCAGTGACAAAGCAGTCCTAACACGTCAAACACTTCAGTGACAAAGCAGTCTGAACACGTCAAACACTTCAGTGACAAAGCAGTCCTAATACGTCAAACACTTCAGTGACAAAGCAGTCTGAACACGTCAAACACTTCAGTGACAAAGCAGTCCTAACACGTCAAACACTTCAGTGACAAAGCAGTCTGAATACGTCAAACACTTCAGTGACAAAGCAGTCTGAACACGTCAAACACTTCAGTGACAAAGCAGTCTGAACACGTCAAACACTTCAGTGACAAAGCAGTCCTAACATGTCAAACACTTCAGTTACAAAGCAGTCTGAACATGTCAAACACTTCAGTGACAACACCATGAGCTCTCTTACCAGCAGCTGACATTCTCACAAACAGCACCCACACAGACAGACAGACACACCATCACAAAATGTCATCTCCAGTCTTGCAATTATCTTTCCTGAGAATGCTGAAGTTCCCAAGTGCTCCCCCAACAAACCAAGACCAGATCTCCCAACAAACCAAAACCAGGATCTCCTAAAAACAAAGACCAGATCTCCCAACAAACCAAGACCGGGACTTCTAAAAACAAAGACCAGATCTCCCAACAAACCAAGTTCAGAATCTCCCAACAAACCAAGACAGGATCTCCCAACAAACCAAGACCAGGATCTCTAACAAACCAGATCAGGATTCCAACAAAATAAGACCAGGATCTCCCAACAAACCAAGACCAGGATCTCCTAACAAACCAAGACCAGGATCTCCTAACAAACCAAGATCAGGATTTCCTAACAAACCAAGACCAGGATCTCCCAACAAATCAAGACCAGGATCTCCCAACAAACCAAGACCAGGATCTCCTAACAACCAAGACCAGGATCTCCTAACAAACCAAGATCTGGATCTCCTAACAAACAAAGACCAGGATCTCCCAACAAACAAGACCAGGACTCCCAACAAACCAAGATCAGGATCTCCTAACAAACAAGAAGATCACAGGATCTCCCAACAAACAAAGACCAGGATCTCTCCCAAACACAAAACCAAGATCAGGATCTCCTAACAAACCAAGACCAGGATCTCCCAACAAACAAAGACCAGGATCTCCCAACAAACCAAGATCAGGATTTCCTCAACAAAACCAAAGATCAGGATCTCCTAACAAACCAAGACCAGGATTCTCCATAACAACAACCAAGACCAGGATCTCCCAACAAACCAAGACCAGGATCTCCCAACAAACCAAGATCAGGATTTCCTAACAAACCAAGATCAGGATCTCCTCAACAAACCAAGACCAGGATCTCATAACAAACCAAGACCAGGATCTCCCAACAAACCAAGACCAGGATTTCCTAACAAACCAAGATCAGGATTTCCTAACAAACCAAGATCAGGATCTCCCAACAAACCAAGACCAGGATCTCATAACAAACCAAGACCAGGATCTCCCAACAAACCAAGACCAGGATCTCATAACAAACCAAGACCAGGATCTCACAACAAACCAAGACCAGGACCTCCCAACAAACCAAGACCAGGATCTCCAATACCAACATAAAGTCTGCCTACTTTGTGGAGCTCAAACTCGGAGGATAACACTAGCAATAAGCATCAAGAAAGAGCAGGCACTTTCCATTAACAACCATCTGTGGAGAAACATGCACTGGTTTCATACCATTGGCAACAAAGACCTTTACCAGGGAACTGACCTGATGCCTGGAGATGCTGATATTTAATGAGGAAGAGCAGCTTACAGTTCTGCTCTGCAGACCTCCCACCTACACCACCAAACAAGCCCTAACACCAAGTCCCCCAGGCAAAAGAAAAAGAGGTCTAGAAACCAAGACAAAATGAGGTCTAAGGATCTTGAAGTGCACAGCGTGTGGCTGGGGAGGTATGGGGGGATGGGGGGGGGGGGTGCAGGGGGGGGGGGGGGGTGCTTCCTTGCAGCCAGCAGGAGACACAAGCCCACTGGACAGAGATGTGAGGAGAAACTATTTTAGAAATCTATGCCACGCACAGAGGAAATATTGGAAATTTAGATATTGTATTCCCTTTTAAGTATTGCAGATCTGTTCTAAATCAGACACATGATACCCGTGCTACAAATCTTTTTCAATTAAAAAAGTTGTGCATTAGATTAAACATGTGCAGCTTTCACATGCTCTCTACAAAGTCTCCATGGAAACTATGTACCAGCCATTTTCTTTATAGAACAGAAAAAGAAAGAAGGAAAGAACAAAAAAGCAAAATACATGAAACTGAAATCTTTTCATTCATTAGATGAGCGCCCACATATTCAAAGCCTCCCTGAAGCCCAAAATGAGCGAGCACAGATTCCAATACAGCTAAAATCAATTCTCCACATCATTTATTTGTTTTCATGCTCCATTACACAAACCATTACAAGCTGGCTTCCCTCTGACTTTGAAGTGACAAGGTCACATATAAAAGAAAAAACAATGGAGTGGGAGAGGAGGTGCTGGGCACTGGGGGGTGGGGCGGGGGGATGAGTGGGAGAGACGTCAAAACAACTTACGAACAGATGTCACGCACCTGATGATGTTCAAAACTGACGTTGTCAATCACCAGCTGGAAATCTGGCTGAAACTCGCTGGCATTCCCCATCACCTGATCACACAAAAACATTACCTGTACCTGTGAAATCATCCCAGCATTTCTAACAAATTTTGATGTGAAAGCTAGAAAGAATGCTGCTGACAATGCTAAGCATCATTAACATACTCTTAAAGCTGGACAAATTGAAGTTAGTGTTTCTTATGGTGATCATTTGGAGTTCAATGGTCAGTGCTTACCATAGCATGAGAATGACTTTAAATCCACAGTCGGAGTACAAACGTATTCTCTCATTTTTGTCTTTCAACATGAATCTAGTGACAGAAAATGGGTGAAAGAAGTCACTCCATCAATGTATTCTCTCATTTTGTCTTTCAACATGAATCTAGTGACAGACAATGGGTGAAAGAAGTCACTCCATCAATGTATTCTCTCATTTTGTCTTTCAACATGAATCTAGTGACAGACAATGGGTGAAAGAAGTCACTCCATCAAAGCATCTTTTCATTAAAAGACACATGATTTTAAAGTCATCTGTCAACTGATTTTTGTGAACACCATCCTGTGTATTTATGGTTATGTACTAATAAAAATAGTTTTGCGCAATGTTCTAAATCCTCAATTCTGACCCCTAAGCCCCTTTACGCTAATGTCCATGTTGTTCCAAACCAGCTTCAAATGACCTATCGTTGATTTTGTGGGGACTGGTCACACAGTAACATAACTTTCTTTCATCAGACGCAAAACCTGGAGAATAAAAAATCCAAGACATCACTTCGATTCTCTCCACTGAATCTTTTTGGTCATGACATCAGACATTAAAATACTTTACAGAGAGAGAGAGAGAGAGAGAGAGAGAGAGAGAGTCATCTATAATTTATTATAACACACAACCTGTATGAATCCACTATTCATTGAGTCACCATTGGCAAGTCCAGATGCCCACATACCGACTCTGGTGATAAGACACAATTTTTTTTTTTCAACCATGAGAATCTCCCTGCAACTCATGACAGATCTTAAATAAATGTTAGCGAACCGCCCAGAGAACGTGGACAAACGAGTCACAAGACGAAACACAACTAGTTTCGACCTCTTAGGTCTTCATCAGGTGAGACATTAACGAATAAAACAATGAAAATTCACTTAGCTTTGATCGCTTCAGATCACTTGGTAGGGTTCAGCGCAAGGAAGAAGGCGTTGAATGAGAACGAGGCTGTTGGAAGGGAAATAGTGAGCGAGTCAAAGTCGTAATGAAGATAATAATATTACTGATAGGAATACTAATAATGGTCAAAATACTGAGAAAAAAAAAAGAAAAAAAAAAGGGACAAGATTACTACCAATCTGTGTCAATAAGTATGGGTATGGGAGAAAGGAGAGTGGGTTAGAGGATTCTTAAACAGCAGGGTTGCCGTGGCAACAGTCCCAGAGGTGAAGGCGATGGTGATGTCAATGCCAGTGGTAGTATCAATACTAGCAATAGTATTACTGAATGATACTGCTAACAACGATAGTGAAGGTTAAGGTAATGAAAGCATGATACAGAAATATATTTAGAAAATACAATTTTTATAATAATCAAATAAATAAATAAATGAAACATTGAAAATAATAATAAATTAAAAAATCAGTAAATAATAATAATAATAATTTTTTAAAAATAATAATAAAAAAAAAAAAATAATAATAATGATAATAAATGCATAAATAAGATAGCTATAAGTTGTGTGAGGTGAATAGTGGGAGATAAGGTAGTATGTGTGTGTGTGGTGGGAGGATATTATGGGCTGAGATAGAAGTGGTGGGTTGGTACATGTTACTTTAAGTTGTAGATGCTATGAGGGTGGAGGGAAGAAGGGGATGGGTTTACGTACTAACTGGGGGAGGGGGAGGGGCAACATATTCACACCTATACACAATCTCTCTCTCTCTTTCTCTCTCTCTCTCCCCCCCCCCCCCCCCCTTTCACGACCAACGATAAAGGAGCCAGCATTCTATTTATTATGTGTGTGTGTATGTGTGAGTGTGTGTGTGTGTGTGTGTGTGTGTGTGTGTGTGTGTGTGTGTGTGTGTGTGTGTGTGTTCCATTTATAATATCAGCCTTATTCAATGGTTACCCCCACCTCCACCCCCAGCAACCGCCATATCCACCAACACCCCTACACACATCATTACTAGGGCAGGGGGAGGGGGGAGTAAGTCGATTGATGTAGCAAATGGAGAGACTCAGAGAGTGTAGGAAAAGGGAAGATGATGATAGCTGCAACCTATGTCTGAGGTAAACAGAGGGAGGTAGGGTGGTATGGGTGTGTGTAGGTGGGGGATATTTCAGGCTGGAGCTGCAGAGATGGAATGGTACATACTACTTTTGGACGTTGATGCCATGAGGGTGGGAATAAATTTCAGACCTTTTGCCAGGACTGATCTTTCATCATTGGTGAGAGTCAGATTATCAGGAATGCAGCGAACAAGGTGGCGGTGTTGCTCATGGGTGATAGAAGGGTCAGTTTTGTGTGTAGGGGGATTCAACTGGTCTGGGTTTGCCTCGTGTTTGTTTCGTAATTTTGATAACTTGTCTTGCTTAATCTGGTAGCAGTGATTGTGAATGAGCTGGTTGTGTGTATGGATGAGCTGTCTGAGTCTTGAAGCAGTGGCTATGGGCATGATGATTGTGGTTTGTTGTTTGAAATGTTGAAGAAGACGGGAGAGAGATTCCAGGGATGAATTGAGTGTTTTGATATGTGCCAACATGAGTCTACGGCTGGCTTGGAATAGAATTCTTGTAGTGGTAGTGGTAAGAGCGGTGTTATGAAGATCGGATGGGGTGTGAGAAAGTGAGAAGCCGCGAGGGGTGATTCGCAGTCGAATGCATTGTTTTAGAAAGTTGAGATGAGATGCAGATTTCGTTTTCTGAAACTGTGTTTTAGCATATCCTAGTGCAAATGGCTGGATGATAGGTGGCAGAAAATGAATGGACTGGTGAAAACTGGCATGTGTACGGGAGAGGAATTGGGGGGCCGGCATTATGTTCTGATTTAGGTTCTTAGAGTTGAGAGGTCAGGAGTGCCTGATTGCGATCGCACGTACACGACTAAAAACATATGTTAAACGAAATACGGATCAATGATTAACAGTATACAATGATCGAAAGACGTATACACGATAACAATCACACACACTGATGACGTAAACAGAAATACAAAACAACGAAGGGTAGCAGTCAGTATGAATCAAAATAGATCTAGTTGCAAAGCGAGAGGACTGCAGGCAGGCCCTAGTAATGATGTGTGTAGGGGTGTTGGTGGATATGGCGGTTGCTGGGGGTGGAGGTGGGGGTAACCATTGAATAAGGCTGATATTATAAATGGAACACACACACACACACACACACACACACACACACACTCACACATACACACACACATAATAAATAGAATGCTGGCTCCTTTATCGTTGGTCGTGAAAGGGGGGGGGGGGGGGGGGGGGGGAGAGAGAGAGAGAGAGAGAAAGAGAGAGAGAGATTGTGTATAGGTGTGAATATGTTGCCCCTCCCCCTCCCCCAGTTAGTACGTAAACCCATCCCCTTCTTCCCTCCACCCTCATAGCATCTACAACTTAAAGTAACATGTACCAACCCACCACTTCTATCTCAGCCCATAATATCCTCCCACCACACACACACATACTACCTTATCTCCCACTATTCACCTCACACAACTTATAGCTATCTTATTTATGCATTTATTATCATTATTATTATTTTTTTTTTTTTATTATTATTTTTTTAAAATTATTATTATTATTATTTACTGATTTTTTAATTTATTATTATTTTTAATGTTTCATTTATTTATTTATTTGATTATTATAAAAATTGTATTTTCTAAATATATTTCTGTATCATGCTTTCATTACCTTAACCTTCACTATCGTTGTTAGCAGTATCATTCAGTAATACTATTGCTAGTATTGATACTACCACTGGCATTGACATCACCATCGCCTTCGCCTCTGGGACTGTTGCCACGGCAACCCTGCTGTTTAAGAATCCTCTAACCCACTCTCCTTTCTCCCATACCCATACTTATTGACACAGATTGGTAGTAATCTTGTCCCTTTTTTTTTTTTCTTTTTTTTTCTCAGTATTTTGACCATTATTAGTATTCCTATCAGTAATATTATTATCTTCATTACGACTTTGACTCGCTCACTATTTCCCTTCCAACAGCCTCGTTCTCATTCAACGCCTTCTTCCTTGCGCTGAACCCTACCAAGTGATCTGAAGCGATCAAAGCTAAGTGAATTTTCATTGTTTTATTCGTTAATGTCTCACCTGATGAAGACCTAAGAGGTCGAAACTAGTTGTGTTTCGTCTTGTGACTCGTTTGTCCACGTTCTCTGGGCGGTTCGCTAACATTTATTTAAGATTTGTTTAGATTTCCGCCTGCAGTCCTCTCGCTTTGCAACTAGATCTATTTTGATTCATACTGACTGCTACCCTTCGTTGTTTTGTATTTCTGTTTACGTCATCAGTGTGTGTGATTGTTATCGTGTATACGTCTTTCGATCATTGTATACTGTTAATCATTGATCCGTATTTCGTTTAACATACGTTTTTAGTCGTGTACGTGCGATCGCAATCAGGCACTCCTGACCTCTCAACTCTAAGAACCTAAATCAGAACATAATGCCGGCCCCCCAATTCCTCTCCCGTACACATGCCAGTTTTCACCAGTCCATTCATTTTCTGCCACCTATCATCCAGCCATTTGCACTAGGATATGCTAAAACACAGTTTCAGAAAACGAAATCTGCATCTCATCTCAACTTTCTAAAACAATGCATTCGACTGCGAATCACCCCTCGCGGCTTCTCACTTTCTCACACCCCATCCGATCTTCATAACACCGCTCTTACCACTACCACTACAAGAATTCTATTCCAAGCCAGCCGTAGACTCATGTTGGCACATATCAAAACACTCAATTCATCCCTGGAATCTCTCTCCCGTCTTCTTCAACATTTCAAACAACAAACCACAATCATCATGCCCATAGCCACTGCTTCAAGACTCAGACAGCTCATCCATACACACAACCAGCTCATTCACAATCACTGCTACCAGATTAAGCAAGACAAGTTATCAAAATTACGAAACAAACACGAGGCAAACCCAGACCAGTTGAATCCCCCTACACACAAAACTGACCCTTCTATCACCCATGAGCAACACCGCCACCTTGTTCGCTGCATTCCTGATAATCTGACTCTCACCAATGATGAAAGATCAGTCCTGGCAAAAGGTCTGAAATTTATTCCCATTCAGCCTGCCACCAATAAATATCAAAATCACGTTGGTGTTGAAAGATTCTTTAGAAAATTAAGATGGATGGCTGCACTTGACGGTGTGCCCAAGCCCCCTCTACCAGACAGCTCAGACATTTTTACCCACCTTTTTCGAACTCCAGTGCTTCGCCAGCCACCTCTTGACAAATCCACTGAAGTTGAACTCTACATCAAAAAGTGTAGAAAAGAAATCTCTCAAGTTAAATCCAAACCTGTCCGCAATTCCAACCTCTCACGGGATGAACAAAAAGCCCTTGAATCACTGAGACAAAGACAAGACATTGTCATCAAACCAGCAGACAAGGGTGGTGCAGTGGTGGTCTGGGACAAACAGTTGTACATAAAAGAAGCACACAGACAACTGTCAGACACAAATTTCTATACACCACTCACAGCATCACCCCTCCCCCAACACCAGAAACTCATCTCAACCACAGTTAAACAAGAAATCAAACACAACAACTTACCGAAGACAGCCAAACTCCTCATAATGACAGACACCAAACAACCCACCTTCTACCTGCTCCCTAAAATACACAAAACCAATACTCCCGGCAGACCCATTGTATCTGCATGCAGCTGCCCTACAGAACACATTTCACAGTACTTAGACTCTCTCCTCCAACCCATAGTACAAGGCCTCCCCACATACCTCAAAGACACTACACACACACTCAACATGATTAATTCATACAACACAGATCCCACTTTCAAACCCAGCCTCCTCTTTACCCTTGATGTCGTCTCTCTCTACACTTCCATCCCTCATGCTGATGGACTGAAGGCCCTCGCATTCTTTCTTAACAAACGGCCCCCCAACCAACAACACCCTCCCACAGCTACACTAGTCAGACTTGCAGAATTAGTCCTCACCCTCAAT
This sequence comes from Conus canariensis, assembly GCA_033310375.1. NCBI lineage: Eukaryota > Metazoa > Mollusca > Gastropoda > Neogastropoda > Conidae > Conus > Conus canariensis. The sequence goes on along the minus strand of JAMYXO010003109.1, from coordinate 11,596 downwards.
ACTTTTGAATTCAACAACCACACATTCTCACAAATCAGTGGTGTTGCTATGGGAACCAAAATGGGACCATCCTATGCCTGCCTCTTCATGGGACACCTAGAACACCGCCTACTAACCTCTTACACAGGCCCAACACCAGAGCTCTACAAAAGATACATAGATGATGGATTGGGAGCCACATCCATGCCAGAACATGACCTCCAGAATTTCCTCAACTTTGCACAGACCTTCCATCCATCCATCCAGCTGACCTACACCATTTCACAGTCAGTTAATTTCCTGGACATCAATATCTCCCTCAAAGATGGACTGCTTCAAACCTCAGTCTTCTACAAACCTACTGATGCGCACTCATACCTGGACTACACATCTTCCCACCACCAGTCCACTAAAAATAGCATTCCATATTCTGAATTCCTTCGCCTACGCAGACTGTGCTCTAGCGAAGAGGATTTCACTATACAAGCAGCCAAAATATCTGATTTTTTCACCAACCGTGGATACCCTAGTGCCGTCATCAGTGATGCTCTCAGCCGCACTGCAGCTAAATCCAGAACATCTACTCTGGAAACTAAACCTCCCAAAGAGACAGACAGACCCACTGCCTGCCTTCTCTTCCATCCTCACAATCTGCCCATCTGCAGGATCCTGAAGTCTAACTGGCACATAGTAGAAAACCATAAACCTGCCTTTGAGACCACACCAATGATCACTTTCAAACGTGACAAAAACCTCAACGACCTATTGGTGCGCTCTAAGCTGAACAAAATCTCAACACCTAAGCCACCAGGTACTTTCCCCTGCTCAAAACCCAACTGCAAAATCTGCTCTCTCACCAAACCAGACACCATCCTACATGGCCCCACAGGCTCTTTCACTATTAAACGCACTTTCTCCTGCCAGAGCCACAACATTGTGTATGCCATCCACTGTCAGCTGTGCGGTAAGATCTATGTAGGTGAGACATCTCGCACACTTGAGACGCGCATCTCTGAACACCTGGCCGACATCCGCCACCATCGGCCCAAACCAGTCGCTCTACACTTCAACCATGCCCAACACAACATCAACCATGTCAAAGTCTTGGCACTTTGGCAATCTAAGAGTGACAGCTTGGAACGCCTTATGCAGGAATCTCATCTCATTGCCAAACTGGGCACCGTCCACCCTCATGGCATCAACGTCCAAAAGTAGTATGTACCATTCCATCTCTGCAGCTCCAGCCTGAAATATCCCCCACCTACACACACCCATACCACCCTACCTCCCTCTGTTTACCTCAGACATAGGTTGCAGCTATCATCATCTTCCCTTTTCCTACACTCTCTGAGTCTCTCCATTTGCTACATCAATCGACTTACTCCCCCCTCCCCCTGCCCTAGTAATGATGTGTGTAGGGGTGTTGGTGGATATGGCGGTTGCTGGGGGTGGAGGTGGGGGTAACCATTGAATAAGGCTGATATTATAAATGGAACACACACACACACACACACACACACACACACACACACACACACACACACACACACTCACACATACACCACACACATAATAAATAGAATGCTGGCTCCTTTATCGTTGGTCGTGAAAGGGGGGGGGGGGGGGGGAGAGAGAGAGAGAAAGAGAGAGAGAGATTGTGTATAGGTGTGAATATGTTGCCCCTCCCCCTCCCCCAGTTAGTACGTAAACCCATCCCCTTCTTCCCTCCACCCTCATAGCATCTACAACTTAAAGTAACATGTACCAACCCACCACTTCTATCTCAGCCCATAATATCCTCCCACCACACACACACATACTACCTTATCTCCCACTATTCACCTCACACAACTTATAGCTATCTTATTTATGCATTTATTATCATTATTATTATTTTTTTTTTTATTATTATTTTTTAAAAATTATTATTATTATTATTTACTGATTTTTTAATTTATTATTATTTTTAATGTTTCATTTATTTATTTATTTGATTATTATAAAAATTGTATTTTCTAAATATATTTCTGTATCATGCTTTCATTACCTTAACCTTCACTATCGTTGTTAGCAGTATCATTCAGTAATACTATTGCTAGTATTGATACTACCACTGGCACTGACATCACCATCGCCTTCGCCTCTGGGACTGTTGCCACGGCAACCCTGCTGTTTAAGAATCCTCTAACCCACTCTCCTTTCTCCCATACCCATACTTATTGACACAGATTGGTAGTAATCTTGTCCCTTTTTTTTTTTCTTTTTTTTTCTCAGTATTTTGACCATTATTAGTATTCCTATCAGTAATATTATTATCTTCATTACGACTTTGACTCGCTCACTATTTCCCTTCCAACAGCCTCGTTCTCATTCAACGCCTTCTTCCTTGCGCTGAACCCTACCAAGTGATCTGAAGCGATCAAAGCTAAGTGAATTTTCATTGTTTTATTCGTTAATGTCTCACCTGATGAAGACCTAAGAGGTCGAAACTAGTTGTGTTTCGTCTTGTGACTCGTTTGTCCACGTTCTCTGGGCGGTTCGCTAACATTTATTTACGATTTGTTTAGATTTCCGCCTGCAGTCCTCTCGCTTTGCAACTAGATCTATTTTGATTCATACTGACTGCTACCCTTCGTTGTTTTGTATTTCTGTTTACGTCATCAGTGTGTGTGATTGTTATCATGTATACCTCTTTCGATCATTGTATACTGTTAATCATTGATCCGTATTTCGTTTAACATACGTTTTTAGTCGTGTACGTGCGATCGCAATCAGGCACTCCTGACCTCTCAACTCTAAGAACCTAAATCAGAACATAATGCCGGCCCCCCAATTCCTCTCCCGTACACATGCCAGTTTTCACCAGTCCATTCATTTTCTGCCACCTATCATCCAGCCATTTGCACTAGGATATGCTAAAACACAGTTTCAGAAAACGAAATCTGCATCTCATCTCAACTTTCTAAAACAATGCATTCGACTGCGAATCACCCCTCGCGGCTTCTCACTTTCTCACACCCCATCCGATCTTCATAACACCGCTCTTACCACTACCACTACAAGAATTCTATTCCAAGCCAGCCGTAGACTCATGTTGGCACATATCAAAACACTCAATTCATCCCTGGAATCTCTCTCCCGTCTTCTTCAACATTTCAAACAACAAACCACAATCATCATGCCCATAGCCACTGCTTCAAGACTCAGACAGCTCATCCATACACACAACCAGCTCATTCACAATCACTGCTACCAGATTAAGCAAGACAAGTTATCAAAATTACGAAACAAACACGAGGCAAACCCAGACCAGTTGAATCCCCCTACACACAAAACTGACCCTTCTATCACCCATGAGCAACACCGCCACCTTGTTCGCTGCATTCCTGATAATCTGACTCTCACCAATGATGAAAGATCAGTCCTGGCAAAAGGTCTGAAATTTATTCCCACCCTCATGGCATCAACGTCCAAAAGTAGTATGTACCATTCCATCTCTGCAGCTCCAGCCTGAAATATCCCCCACCTACACACACCCATACCACCCTACCTCCCTCTGTTTACCTCAGACATAGGTTGCAGCTATCATCATCTTCCCTTTTCCTACACTCTCTGAGTCTCTCCATTTGCTACATCAATCGACTTACTCCCCCCTCCCCCTGCCCTAGTAATGATGTGTGTAGGGGTGTTGGTGGATATGGCGGTTGCTGGGGGTGGAGGTGGGGGTAACCATTGAATAAGGCTGATATTATAAATGGAACACACACACACACACACACACACACACACACACACACACACACACACTCACACATACACACACACATAATAAATAGACTGCTGGCTCCTTTATCGTTGGTCGTGAAAGGGGGGGGGGGGGGGGGGAGAGAGAGAAGAGAGAAAGAGAGAGAGAGAGATTGTGTATAGGTGTGAATATGTTGCCCCTCCCCCTCCCCCAGTTAGTACGTAAACCCATCCCCTTCTTCCCTCCACCCTCATAGCATCTACAACTTAAAGTAACATGTACCAACCCACCACTTCTATCTCAGCCCATAATATCCTCCCACCACACACACACATACTACCTTATCTCCCACTATTCACCTCACACAACTTATAGCTATCTTATTTATGCATTTATTATCATTATTATTTTTTTTTTTTTTTATTATTATTTTTTTAAAATTATTATTATTATTATTTACTGATTTTTTAATTTATTATTATTTTTAATGTTTCATTTATTTATTTATTTGATTATTATAAAAATTGTATTTTCTAAATATATTTCTGTATCATGCTTTCATTACCTTAACCTTCACTATCGTTGTTAGCAGTATCATTCAGTAATACTATTGCTAGTATTGATACTACCACTGGCATTGACATCACCATCGCCTTCGCCTCTGGGACTGTTGCCACGGCAACCCTGCTGTTTAAGAATCCTCTAACCCACTCTCCTTTCTCCCATACCCATACTTATTGACACAGATTGGTAGTAATCTTGTCCCTTTTTTTTTTTTCTTTTTTTTTCTCAGTATTTTGACCATTATTAGTATTCCTATCAGTAATATTATTATCTTCATTACGACTTTGACTCGCTCACTATTCCCCTTCCAACAGCCTCGTTCTCATTCAACGCCTTCTTCCTTGCGCTGAACCCTACCAAGTGATCTGAAGCGATCAAAGCTAAGTGAATTTTCATTGTTTTATTCGTTAATGTCTCACCTGAGGAAGACCTAAGAGGTCGAAACTAGTTGTGTTTCGTCTTGTGACTCGTTTGTCCACGTTCTCTGGGCGGTTCGCTAACATTTATTTAAGATTTGTTTAGATTTCCGCCCGCAGTCCTCTCGCTTTGCAACTAGAACTCATGACAGGTAAAACTAAGATCCCAAATGATAAAGGCACAAGCGTTTCAGGAGCATATATCTCTTTTGTTGTTGTTGAAGATCTGTGCGAAGACATGCATAACCTTTCAACTGATCTAGCGCTCTCAATACACAAGCACGTACACACAAGCATGTACACCCCTGCATGCATGCACACACGCACACACACACACACATCCACGTTTGCACTACGCACACACGCATGTACTCTCACACACACATAAACGCACACACAGTAAATTACACAGGCATACAGAACAGTAACATATGTTTGTTATGTCTTGGCTTTTCTTTTCAGTTCAGCAATATTCAGAAAATGTGTGCTAATTCAGCCAGTTGTAATGGTCTTATGCAGAACATGTGTGCTAATTCAGCCAGTTGTAATGGTGTTATGCAGAACATGTGTGCTAATTCAGCCAGTTGTAATGGTGTTATGCTGAACATGTGTGCTAATTCAGCCGGTTGTAACGGTCTTATGCAGAACATGTGTGCTAATTCAGCCCGTTGTAACGGTCTTATGCAGAACATGTGTGCTAATTCAGCCCGTTGTAACGGTCTTATGCAGAACATGTGTGCTAATTCAGCCAGTTGTAACGGCCTTATGCAGAACATGTGTGCTAATTCAGCCAGTTGTAATGGTCTTATGCAGAACATGTGTGCTAATTCAGCCTGTTGTAACGGTCTTATGCAGAACATGTGTGCTAATTCAGCCAGTTGTAACGGTCTTATGCAGAACATGTGTGCTAATTGTGCCAGTTGTAATGGTGTTATGCAGAACATGTGTGCTAATTGTGCCAGTTGTAACGGTGTATGCATAACATGTGTGTTAATTGTGCCAGTTGTAACAGTCTTATGCAGAACATGTGTGCTAATTGTGCCAGTTGTAACGGTCTTATGCAGAACATGTGTGCTAATTCAGCCAGTTGTAACAGTCTTATGCAGAACATGTGTGCTAACTCAACTGTGCCAGTTGTAACGGTTTATGCAGAACATGTGTGCTAATTCAGCCAGTTGTAATGGTGTTATGCAGAACATGTGTGCTAATTCAGCCAGTTGTAACGGTCTTATGCAGAACATGTGTGCTCATTCAGCCTGTTGTAACAGTCTTATGCAGAACATGTGTGCTCATTCAGCCTGTTGTAACGGTCTTATGCAGAACATGTGTGCTCATTAGCCTGTTGTAACGGTCTTATGCAGAACATGTGTGCTCATTCAGCCTGTTGTAACGGTGTTATGCAGAACACGTGTGCTAATTCAGTCTCTTGTAACGGTCTTATGCAGAACATGTGTGCTAATTCAGCCAATTGTAATGGTCTTATGCAGAACATGTGTGCTAATTCAGCCAGTTGTAATGGTGTTATGCAGAACATGTGTGCTAATTCAGCCAATTGTAACGGTGTTATGCAGAAAATGTGTGCTAATTCAGCCAGTTGTAACGGTGTTATGCAGAACATGTGTGCTAATTCAGCCAGTTGTAACGGTGTTATGCAGAACATGTGTGCTAATTCAGCCAGTTGTAACGGTGTTATGCAGAAAATGTGTGCTAATTCAGCCAGTTGTAACGGTGTTATGCAGAAAATGTGTGCTAATTCAGCCAGTTGTAACGGTGTTATGCAGAACATGTGTGCTAATTCAGCCAATTGTAATGGTGTTATGCAGAAAATGTGTGCTAATTCAGCCAATTGTAATGGTGTTATGCAGAACATGTACCCTTCACAGAGTGACCTGTTTGCTATGGTTCACTTTTTAACATACATCTGTTGTGAAATCTAAAATACGTATAAAGCAGGTTGAAAATCAATATCATGAAATCAGTCTTATGTTTTTCATGAGACATACAAAACAAAAGTTCCTGGAGAGAGAGAGAGAGAGAGAGAGAGAGAGAGAGAGAGAGAGAGAGAGAGAGAGAGAGAACAAAAAGTCTCCAGTCCAGTTTAGCAACTTACCTACTATACCATATGCTTCCATTTTTTTCCATAATCTCACATGCGGAACCGTATCAAAAGCTTTATGGAAATCAAGGTAAATTATATCAACAGAGTACTTATTCTCTAGCATGGTAACTAAATCTTCCATAACTTTAAGTAGTTGTGATATATGCAAGACCTTTTTTTATGAAAGCCATGTTGGTATACTGCAAACAAATTATTCTCAGTGAAGTGAGATACTATGACATCTCTTATGATGGATTCTAGCACTTTGCATGCAAAACAGGTTAAGCTTACCGGACGATAGTTGCCTGGCTCAGATTTTGACCCTTTTTTAAAAACAGCAGTAACTTCTGCCGATTTCCAGTTGAGGGGTAATTTTCCTGTCTCTAATGATTTATTATAAATCTTACTGAGCGGTACAGCTAACTCCTTACTTAATTCTTTTAGAACTTTAGGTACAGTATTAAATCAGGTCCCTGCGCTTTTGATTGATTCAATTCAAACAACTTTTTCTCTACTGCAGCTGAAGTAATTATTATATCTGTAACTGAAATTCTAGATTTACTACATTCAGTAAGATCAGGTATGTTGTTTGTATCTTCATTAGCAAAGACACTTTGAAAAACTGTTACTCATTTAAAACTTCAGCTTTCTCCATATCTGACTTGGCCAACCCTCCTTTACCATCATTTAGAGTATTTACCCCTGTGTTTACTTTTGTACGTTCTTGCACGTATTTCCAAAAACATTTGGGATTTTCTTTTTTACATTGTTCTGCTATTTTACGTTCATAAGCTTTTCTTGTTGATCTGATTTCACTTTTGCCCTTATTTCGCATTTTTGCATATTTACTGTATTCTTTCCCATCTTTCGTCAATAAATACCTTTGAAAAAGTCTATATTTTTTCTTAATCTTTTTAAGTACTTTATCATTCATCCAAAGTGGTTTACGCATTTTATTTTGGCTACATTTAGTCTTTAGAATACATTTGTCCATACATCTTACAACTTCACATTTTAAGACATTCCACATTTCCTCGACATCCTGATCATTTGTAAGCAAGTTGACACTCTCTGAAAACATTTTCCTCATTTTATTATAGTCTCCATTCTGTAAATCAAATTTGTACCTAGGGTTTTCTTTAGTCTTCTCTTTGGGAACATACAGTTCAAATGTTAAAATCAAGTGATCACTTTTACCCAAAGGGTCACATTCAATATCAGAGATCAAGGATTCTTCATTAACTAAAACTAAGTCATCAATTGTTGGCTTTTGTCCTTCCCGAACATGAGTTGGGCTAGTCACTTTCTTTCTGTATTAAAAAGGCATCTCTAAAGTTTTCAATAACATCATTACTTTTATCACCATTCCAAGTTCCATCCCATTTTACAGCAGGAAAATTAAAATCACCAAATATATCTACTCATTTTTTTCTGCTTTTAGCAAGTTAAATAGCTCATTATTGTTTTCATCATTTGAGTTTGGGCTTCTGTATATATACACCCTACTAATACTGTCTCATCATTACCACCCCTAACAGTACACCATAATTGCTCTTGAAATTTGTTATCAAACTCTACGCAAAGTTGTGCATTTAGCTCCTTTGCAAATGACATGGCTATACCCCTTTTAGGTTCCTTATTTAGAAACATATCAAAGCCAGGAATTTCAAATTCAACGTCTTTTGCTGCATATAAAACATTTTTTGCTCTTACTTCCATTAAGCCAATAATATCTGGCTTCTCCTCATTTATAAATAAATATTTATACGAATTAAAAACTCATCCTTTTTATTCAGAAGACTATCTACATTACTGTACAAAACTCTCATTGAGTCATTACATTTAGATTTACAATTATTTTTCCCTAAAACAGTCTGGGATGTAACATTTGTGAAATTGTCATTAACTTCAGAGGAATAAAGTTTTGCTTTGTACAGCTATACATCTTGTGGTTTGCTCGACAGTCAGTGTTTCACCAGTTCAGGGGTCTGGACCTCGTCCAGACCCTGATCTGAGACAGCAGCACCAGCTTGGTTCTGTTTGGGTGTGAATGTCACAATCTTGCCAGCCTTGTAATCAATCTTCAAGTTTGTCTCCCCATTTGTCTTTCTTTGGTTCAGTTCAGCTTTCAATGATTTGATCTGTTCTCTTTCTTATGTTATGGTGTCATTGTTTATAAATGTAAATCTTGTTTTCTCCTTCCTTGACATGCTTGTTTAATCCTTGGACATTTTTCATTATTTTCTTTTTGGCTTCCTCAGTTCTGACTTCCATTCTCAGGAGTCTTGGTTTAGCATTTCTGCCTACCTGGATTCTGCCTAACCTGACTGGGTTATTTACCTCATTTCTCTGAACATCTGTGATTTTGCTCACCAAATCTCTGACTCTTTCCTGGTCTTCATTCTTCCTTTCTTCTGGAGACTCTGCTGAGCTCTCTGGTAAATTGCATATTATTACGTTGAGCTTCCTCTTTTCCCTCTGCTCACTTTCTTCCATGTAGTCTTTGACCTTTCTCTCTACCACCTCCTCTATTTTGCTTTCAACTTCTTTCAGACTTTCTTTCTGTGTACCCTCTAATCTGTCCAGTCTATCATGAACAGAGGTCAACTTTCAAAATACTGTCCATTTTTGCCTCAAGTCTTGATCTGTGCCCTTTTTCTCCATTGTCATCCTCTCTACAGTCCTCACAAAACCACTGAATGAAGTTACCCCCATGTTTCAGACAGTTATACTGTGCTCCTGTCAACTCAGTGCATGTCTTGTGGCACCATTCTTTGCACCCATGGCACTCTATCACATCATCATTACCTTCTTCTATTGCATTCTCGCATTTCAAGCAAACCCACGGACTCCTCTGATCGAAACACTAACAGGGAACCATATCAGAGAAAAGGGGAATACTAGGAAGAACATGAGGAAATTAGAATGGAAACCCTTAGAAGAGAGAAGAGCTTTTATCAAACTTAATATCTTCTTCAAAGGCAGAGCTAAACTAACTGATATTCCAATGGAACAAGTAGTATTGAATAAAAGTAGCACCAGGAGTGGCGGTCAATGTTATACCATACATGCATCAAATATTGACAGCCACTTTCATTCATTTTATCCTAGTTCTGTGCGGCTGTGGAACTCACTGCCGGGTGCCATCAAGATTGCCACAAATGCAGTCTCATTTAAAAAGCAAATTGATACGACAGTTTTGAGATCTGCATATTGACGCTTTTCTATTTTATTTTTTAACTTCCCAGATATTTTATGGTTACCTGGGCCTGAATCTGGCCATTGCTTTTAACTTCTTGAATATCGAGTGCGACCCCTTGTTGCCAAAATTTGCTCCAGAGGCCAACAGACTAAGTCGCACTATTTTATGTTATTTTATTTTACTCTTTAACATAGGTGCTGGTGACCTACTCGTTTTTGAGTGAACCAGTGTTTTAGGAAGAAGAAGAAGAACCCGTTTAGTTTTTGAAGGGTATGTTGTTATAGAGAACCCTGGCGAACCCAAGCAAATCCAGGCGAACCTGACTTAAAATATATTAACTTTTCTCGCAAAATAAGTTCATTTGTTAAAACTGAGGTTTTAAAGTTGATTTGTTTGCTAATTTTTTTTTATTGATACTTGCAAAAAAAAATGAAACACATGCTAGGGTCGGGGGTGTTTTTCTAGGTTGGGTCAGGTTACCAGAACCCAAGAAGTTTCATTATAGGCCGTACCCTCCAAACTTACTCATGTAAAATTTACACCAAAAGAAACTATACATGTAAATTGTAAGGGTTTTTTTTATTGAGTTAAAACAATAATGAAATAATATTTAGAGTAATTAATATTAATACATTCTTTAAGTAAGAAATAAAGTAAAAAATATATGTAGGCCTAATACTATTCTATATATATACATACTTGTAGCAGTGTTCATAAATAACATTGAAAGTAAATTGGTGAAATAAGATACAATTGTGTAAATATTCTATATGCACACATATATGAAGATAATAACAAGTCAGGTCATTTAAGATGGAACGGATGGTAACTTTCTTCTGCATTTAGGGATGTAAGTGGTCCTCTCTGCACATTTGCGTTTTTTCTGGTGTGGCTTCTTCCCTCCATGTCTTGGTGTTATGGCAACATGTCCATCTTTTGTTCTTGTGACCCGTGCATCAACTTCTTTTTTGGTCTGCTTGTAGCGCCAAAAATGTCTCTCTCGTCTTTCATCTGACATACTACACCTACTGTTCTCCATCGAAAAGGCCTGGTACTCTTTCTCCTTTACATAGTCCCCTAAACCAAGCAGGCTTCTCCTGATTTCCTTATAAAGTCCCTCTACTAGCTCCAGTATCTTTTCTACTAAGTCGGCCAACTTCTGGGATTTCCACTGAACTGCTTATTTTAAAACATGATTATAACTTTCTATATATAGAATATTTACACAATTGTATCTTACTTCACCAATTTACTTTCAATATTATTTATGAACACTGCTTTGTATGTATGTGTATATATATATATATATATATATATATATATATATATAGTTAGGCCTACATATACTTTTTACTTTATTTCTTACTTGAAGAATGTGTTGATATTACTCTAAATATTGTTTCATTATTGTTTTAACTCAATAAAAAATAAACTTACAATTTACTTACATGTATAGTTTCTTTTGGTGTAAATTTTACATGAGTAAGTTCGGAGGGTACGGCCTATAATGAAACTTCTTGGGTTCTGGTAACCTGACCCAACCTAGAAAAACAACCCCCGACCCTAGCATGTGTTTCATTTTTTTTTTTTTT
>JAMYXO010003108.1:0-20000 GCA_033310375.1 Conus canariensis | reverse complement strand
GGGGGGGGGGGGGGGGGGGGGGGGGGGGGGGGGGGGGGGGGGGGGGGGGGGGGGGGGGGGGGGGGGGGGGGGGGGGGGGGGGGGGGGGGGGGGGGGGGGGGGGGGGGGGGGGGGGGGGGGGGGGGGGGGGGGGGGGGGGGGGGGGGGGGGGGGGGGGGGGGGGGGGGGGGGGGGGGGGGGGGGGGGGGGGGGGGGGGGGGGGGGGGGGGGGGGGGGGGGGGGGGGGGGGGGGGGGGGGGGGGGGGGGGGGGGGGGGGGGGGGGGGGGGGGGGGGGGGGGGGGGGGGGGGGGGGGGGGGGGGGGGGGGGGGGGGGGGGGGGGGGGGGGGGGGGAGGGCGGGGGGGGGGGGGGGTTTGGGGGGTTTAAGGGGGGGGGGGTGGGGAGGGGGGGGGGGGGAGGGGGGGGGGTTGGGGGAGGGGGTGTGGGAGGGGGAGGGGGGGGGGGAGGGGGGGGGGGTTTTGGGGGGGGGGAGGGGGGGGGGAGGGGGGAGGGGGGGGAGGGGGGGGGGGGGTGGGGGGGGGGGGGGGGGGGGGGGGGGGGGGGGAAGGGGAGGGGGGAGGGGGAGGAGGGTTTTGAGGGGGTTGGGGGGAGGGGGGGGGGGAGGGGTGGGGGGGGGGGGGGGGGGGGGGGTGGGTTGGGGAGGGAGGGAAAGGGGGGGGGGGGGGTAGGGGGAGGGGGGGGTGGGAGGAGGGGGGGGAGGGGGGGGGGGGTTGGGGGGGGGGGGGGGGAGGGGGGGGGGGGGGGGAGGGGGGGGGGGGGGGGAGGGGGGGGGGGGGGGGGGGGAGGGGGGAAGGGGGGGGGGGGGGGGGGGGGGTGGAGGGGGAGGTTGGGGTGGGTAGGTGAGGTGGGGGGAGGGGTGATCAGAGAGTTGCGAAGTGAGGAGCAGGGAGGTTAGGTTTAAGAGGAGGGAGGGTATAGGTGAGGGGAAGTGAGACGGTGAGAGGGGTGAGAAGGAAGGTAGGGAAGAGGTTAGGGGACGAGTCGGTGACTGGAGGTTGGAGAGAGAGAGGGGTAGAGAATGGTTAAGAGGTGAGGGCTAGAGGTAAGGAGAGGGTAGGTGGTGGTTTAGAGGGGGTTTTAGATGGAGATGGAGGGAGGTGGGCGAGGGGAGGGAGAGGGAGAGAAGGCAGGGTTTAAGGAGAGGAGGGTTGAGGGAAGGCGGAGGTAGAGTTAGAGGTGAGGAGGAGGTTTTTAGGAGGGGAGGGGTTAGGTTAGGTTAGGAAAGAGGTTAGAGGTTGAGGGTGAGATGAGAGGGAGAAGAGGTTGAGAGAGGATGAGGTAAAGAGAGGTTGGAGGGGAAAGGGAGGTTTAAAGGAGGAGAAGTAGAGGGTAGGTTGGAGGAAGCAGGTTTTGCAATGGTTCGGTTGGAGGTAGGTAGGTTGAGGAGGTTAAGGAGGGGGGGTTTTTAGGGAGGAGGTTAGCGTTCGTTAGGTATTTAGGGAGGTGAAGGAGGAGGGAGAGCGGGTTAGAGAGAGGGTACAGGTGGTTAGTAGAGAGGAGAGAGCAGGGAGGAGGGAGAGGAGAGAGGAGAGTTAGGTGGAGAGTGGGTTAGGATGGGAGGCTTATGGTTGGGGTAAGGTGAGGGGGAGTGAGAGGTTTAGGTTAAAGGTGCATGAGTGAGGTTTAGACGAGTGCGTAGGTTTAAGAAGAGAAGGGAACGGTTTAGGAGGAGGAGGGAGGCAGGGAGGTGGAGGTTAGGGAGGTTAGAGGTTGGTAGGTTGAGGAGAGGTGGGAGAGGTTAGGAGAGGTAGAGAGGTTAGAGAGTGGTGGAGAGGAGAAGGGGTACAGGGAGCGGAAGAGGGAGGTATAGATGGTGGTTGTAGAGTGAAAGAGGAGGTGTGGTTCAGGTTGAATGGAGGAGGTGTGAGATTAGAAGGGTAGGTGAAGCAGGGTTAGTTAGGAAAGGTAGAGAGGTGAGATGGTTGGTGGCAAGCAGAGGAGGTTTGGTTAGAGAGAGAGGTTGAGAGGAGAGGTGCGAGGTGAGGAGTAGAGGGAAGAGGGGGGAGGGTTCAGGTTGGGGAAGGGAGAGTGAGTTAGGTTAGGGTAGAGAGGAGGGTAGGTTAGAGAGGGTAGAGGAGAAGGGAGGAGATGGAGATGAGGACCGGTTTTGGAGGTAGGGTTTAGTTGGAGGATGGAGGGAGGAGGAGGTTAGGTTAGGTTAGGTTGAGGTTGAAAAGGTGAAGGGGTGTTGGTTGAGGTTGAGGTTAGGGGAGGGCGAAGGGGTGAGAGAGGAAGGACTGGTTAGGGAGGAGGTTAGAATGGGTTTTAGCGGTCGGAGGTTGTGTTAAAAGAGGTTAGAGGGGTTTAGGACGGAGGACGGGTTAGGTGGGAGGTGGTAGGAAGGTTTAGGGGTAGAAGGGGAGGTTGGAGCGGAGGGTTGAGAGGAAGGTAGAGGAAGGAGAGGGTGGGGTTTTTGATGGAGAGGAGGTGGTTGGGAGTGGGACGGGTGTCGGTTTTTTAGAAGAGGGGTAGCGTCAGGTCGGAGGTGGTTCAACGGTTGGACGAGGAGAGGTGGAATGTTAGGGGTTAATGATAGGTCGGGCAGTCTTGAAGGGAGAGAAGGGGGTAGGTTAGAGGTTAGGAGTGTAGGGTGGTTCAGAGGAAGAGGGGTGGAGGTAGGTGAGGTGTAGAAGGGGAGAGGTTAGGTTAGGTTTAGGTTAGAGGAGAGGAGGGAGGGTGGTGGGTTTTGCGTTAGGACGGGAGGTGGTGGTGGTTAGGGTGTGGTTAAGAGTGTTCGTGAGGGTTAAGAGAGCGTAGAGTGGTGTAGGTTGGCGTGAGGGAGGGTCGTAAACGAGGAGCCAGGAAGGTTTTAAGGTCGAGGGAGGTTGGGAGGAAGGTTGTAGAGAGAGAGGGGGTAGAGGTTAGAGAGGTCATGAAGAGAGGAGGAGGTGAGAGAGGGGTAGAGGTAGGGTGTTTGAGGGGAGGTGGAGGAAGAGGACGGTTGAGAGTAGGGTAGGGCTGTGGGAGAGAGAAGGGTGGTTGTGGGAGGGAGGTGGTTGGAGCAGAAGAGGGGGGTTAAGTGAGGAGAGGAGAGAGTTACGGTTAGGAGGTAGAGGTTTTAGTGGGAGAGGGTTGGGGAGGAGAGGAGGTTAAGAGCGGAGAGCGAGAGGTGGTAGTGGTTTTCGGCGAGGGGTGGTGGGGGAGGTTAGGTTTAGTAGAGAGGGGGTGGGGGTTGCAAGGAACGGTTAAGGTTAGGAGATAAAGAGGAGGTGGAGAGAGGTTAGGGGTAGGTGAGAGAGAGAGGTAGACTACGAGGTTCGAGGTAAGACTCCTAGAGGAATGAGCGGGAGGTTACCGATCGAACGCATGGAGGGATGGGACCGACGGTTGTGAGGCCTAGTAGGACGACTGACCGAGTTGAGGGAGGGGGGGGCGCGATGGGTGGAGCGGGGGGGGGGGCGCGGCGAGGTTATGAATGGGGGGGGAGGGCCTCGGTGGGGGGAGGGAGGAGGGGGGAGGTTTTGAATGTCCATCCTCCTGGATGGTCACACACAAAAACCCTGCATTTTCGGCTGTTGCCCTCTCCCTTTTCTCTCCATCCCCTACCCATGGGAGGGACCTCAGACACTCTTTGAAAAAACACGTCATGATGTATAATAAATTAATCCAAGGGGTGGCGTTTCTTTCGCCTAAGAGGAGACACCACCACCACCCTCACTTTAACAAAAAAAAAAGGGACAGAAGAGGCCCCCATGTACCACCACCCCCCCCCTCTTGAATTTAAAAGTATTTTCAAAAAGAACACTCAAACATACCCGAGCCCTCCTCCCTCCCCCTCCTCCATCCTCAGTTTTTTACCACATTTCCGCCGTATTTCCCTCTACTTGTAGTTTCAATTCATGCTGATGCCTGGGCACGTTTTCTCCTTCTCCCACTGGGGGGAGGTGGCCCCCCCCCCCCCCAGACCTCACCCTCACCTCTCTGGAACCCCCCCCCCCTCCCCACACACACACACACACACCGCGCCGCACTCACACAACACACCACACACACACCACACACACACAACACAACACACACACAACATTTTGTTCTCACCTGCATCTCTGTCTAGGGGGTTCTCTTGTGTTGTCGACTCTGGTCCTGGTGGAGGTTCTCTACGGGCGGACAGTGCTCCCCCCCCCCCAGCGGTTCTCTTTCCCCTGGCGATGTCCTCTCCTTTCTGGTGCCTGTCGCTCTTCGTAGCTTTCATCCTGGTTCCCCGTCTGGAATAAATCCATCCATGATCTCTTTTTCTCGCTCTATTCCATCGTTTAAGCAATCGTGGAAACGTACAATTTTTGTTTCAGTTGTTCAAGTGAAGTGCCCTATTAATTTTGAATAGACCTACCTTAGCAACCCAAAATGTTTAGAATGGAATCTAATCCGAACGGAAACAGACATTCTTTTGCTTTGGGAATTGTCTGGCACTATCCATCCCTGAAAAAAGGACAAAACTGTTGACAAAAAAAAAATTGGGAATTTTTTTGATCTTTCTGTCGAGACCCTTGTCTTCTCTTAGGGGGGTAAATGTGGATGTACCCAATTCTTAAAGGGGGCATTAGGCCTATTTGTCCCGAGTTGTCTCCTGCTTTCTTTTCAGACTGATCGGGTTTGTTGGAAAAAAGAGCGGGCAAATGGACATGCAAGCATGTTCGAATGCTCTTCGCCTTACAAAGTACCGTAAGGAGATCCCCCTTTACACTGACGTCACACGGGCTGATCAGCCTCTGCAGAGGGGTTCCCCGTAGTCAAATGGTTAGATGCGTTCCCCCCGGGGAAAGGCGAGGGCTGTGAGTTTGAACCACACATGGGGTCGGTTTATTTTTCGGCTGGAAAACCCTCTCTGTAAAAAAAAAAGAGCAAAGATAGGCTTCGCCTTCCAACATGCCATGCCATAGACACGGTGAATCTCTGGCAGTTCACTGCCCCAATGGTCGAAAGCCTATGAGAACTTTAGACCTTTTATTGGCGCAGTGCGGTGGTTAGTGTCGGGAGAGTTGCAGGCTGGTGGAGGTGTAGTAAGGTTCGAATTCCGTCAGAGGCCGTTATCTTCCCCTCCCCCCCCCCCCCCCCCCCCCCCTCCCCCTCATTCCCGGCCGGATCTAGTCTATGTGAGCGTGTCTTTTTCTTATCGAAAAACAGACTAGTCCACAGAGTCTCACTTCATTCACTCAATGGATAACTGGTACTGAAACCACGCAATTGGCCAACCATTGAGAAGGAATAAATGACCACCGCACAGAGCTGCCAAAGCCACCGAAAATGGATTGCATTGCAACAAAAATGCACAACCCTCTTAATGGTATAGACCGCACGTTCAAGTTTCATATTCAATGTTATATCACTCTGAAATCTGTCATAAAATGCTACGCTTTCGGCCGTGTTGAAGCCTTCGTGCGGGGAGCTAAACTATACCGTGCAGGCATTACAGGGACATCAGACACACACTGCCAAATGTCACAAACTGGATTGTGAAGCAAGTCACTTTGGATAACGGCTGAAAGCGTTCAACTATGAAGGGCCCTTTGTGATGGACTGGGCCATGGTTTAACGCGGAAAGTTCAATGTTTGACAGTTTTAGGCGTTGTCTTCACAAGCTGACGGTCATTTTGACCAGGTGTATCCCACTCGTAACAGCTGTCCATGATCTTTTGTAATTGTAGGGACAGCCTATACGCAAGCAGGATTCTTCTCTGTTACTACTACTTTCCTACGCGCCCGAGCGAACCCTGGACCATCGTCTCAATCTTCTGGTGGGAATGACTCGCTTACCCCTGTGGAACCTGCGACATCTCTGTCAGCTGGTCGGAAAGAGGTGTTGCCTGCGATACATGTGGCATGTGGTATCAATGCCCTCGCTGCCAAAGCATCCCAACACTGAAATAATGAAGAACTTCATCATGAGGACATCTCGTGTTGGCACTGCGTCATTTGTGGGCATGCCGCAATGGAACTGCAGCTTTTGACCTTCATGGAGTTGATTGGCCTGACAGTTCTACTTCAAACCTTCATGATGATTCGATATCTCCTCAACCACGCCAACTGAAAATCACCTTCAAGCCTAAACATATGTCTACTCCCACGAGAGCAAACCAACAGAACAAATCCAAAAATAGACCTTTACGTGTCCTAAACATCAACTTTCAGTCCAGTAGAGGAAAACGAGCAGAAACAATTCATCTTATGGACAGTACCAAACCGGACATTATTATAGCCTGTGAAACTTGGTTAGATAAGCTCAATCTCCGACAATGAAGTCATCCCTGATATGTACACTTTATTACCGCAAAAGACAGCGATAAAACACGTGAAGAAGCGGTGTGTCCTGGTGGCTGTCAGATCCAACTGGAGAGTTTTATCGTCCCAGAACTGTCTACAGACTGCGAGATCGTATGGGTTGGTGTTAAGCTGCTTGGCAGGAAACCTCTCTACCTGTGCGCATTTTACGCCCCAAACCGCAGATGTACCCAGCCTTGCGAAACTGGGCGACGTCACTAGACAGGGCGGCTAGGATCCCGAGTGCATACATCCTTATGGGAGGGGATTTCAACTTTCCTGGTTGGGACTGGAACACTTTGACACTCAAACCTGGTTACTAATTATGTTGAAACTCCACAGAAAATTCAGAGACCTACTGCATGACCATGGTAATGCAACAACTAGTGCTAGAAACCACACATGATAGACAAAAAGAAGGAACCCATAGCACGCTGATCTTCTTATTACCAACTGCACCGCATTCTCATCCCTAGGGTTGAAGTCATTCCTGGCTTGTTCGGATCTTGACATCCCCTATTGTGAATTCTCCTTAGGCCCACCAACCTATCAAGCAGTCTCCAAGACAGATCCCCATCTACGATAAGGCCAACTGGGAGGCGATGAGGAAGGGACATGAAGGACCTGCACTCGGCGCTGGTGAGCGATGAAAACAACCTCACCACAGAGGATCTTTGGACCAAGTTCAAGGACACCCTCATCGCAACATGTCCAGACCAATGTCCCCCACAAAAACAGCGGTACAGGTCTATAAACCGTGGATCACAGCTGACATCCGTAAAGATTGCCAAGCGCCATGTCAGAGTCTACAAAGAGAAAGAAAAAAAAACAAGATATCCTCAACTAGAAGAAAAACATAAAACAATTCAGAAGACAGAAGCAGCGCATGATAAGACGCTCGTACTGGGAATATGTCCATAGGTCAGTCGCAGGTGACCCTGAGTCGGCAGAAGGTTCACCCTGAAACAGCGATTCTACACCTTCGTCAAGCACCAGCGCAGCTCCAACTCTGGCGTCGCACCCTGAATGTCGAATGGAAAGCTTGTGACGGATCCCACCGCAAAGGCGGAGGCTCTCAACAAGCAGTTCCAGTCAGTGTTCAGTGAGGACGCGAGTACACAGATGAAGAGTTTCGCGCTAAGTGCAAGATGTCTGACATTTCTCCAGCTCAAACCTTCTCTGATGTCTTGATTACTGAACAAGCATTCAGAAATCCTTTCCAAACTCAACCCTTATAAAGTCTGTGGCCCTGACAACATCAGTCCTCGCATCCTGATAGACCTTGCCCTGAAATATCCCAATCCTTACTATGATCTATCAGTCCTCTCTTGACGCTGGTTATGTCCCTTCTGATTGGAGATATGCAAACGTGCACCAATATTCAAGAAGGGAGAAACTATGACCAATCTAACTACCGCCCAGTCTCTCTGACCTCTATCCCCTGCAAAGTCCTGGAACACGTCATCGTCAGCGCTGTCATGTCTCACTTAGAATCCAACGAAATCTTATGTCCAGAAACAACACGGCTTTGGAAGTTTCGGTTCCTGTGAAAACAAACTACTTAATTTTACAGAAGAACTGTTTGGAACTCTAGAAAAAAGGAAATCAGGCAGATGTCATCATTATGGAATCTTTGCCAAAGCCTTCGATAGAGTGAACCACAGCCTCCTTATCCACAAACTGAAACATTACGGTGGTCCTGGGAAAGATCAACAAATGGATAGGAGCATTCTTGAAAGACCGGCAACAATCGGTGGTAGTGGATGGCACAGCTTCCAGCCGGGTCATGTTGCAGTCTGGGGTCCCACAAGGCTCTGTTTTTAGGGTCGGCGCTTTTCTTGGCGTACATTAATGACTTGCCAGAAGAAACTCTCCTCACTGACACGCCTGTTTGCTGATGACACAGCTGTCTACCGTTGAAGGCCTCAAAAACCGACCAAAGCTTACTTCAGGAAGACCTCAAGAGTTAGAAGCTTGGGAGCACAGCTGGGACATGGCATATCCATCCTGGAAAATGTACTACTTCCCAGTACATAAAATCTTTTCCTGCAAAATTCGACTACACCCTTCACAACCATATTCTAGAAACTGTCTCTACCTCCAAGTATCTAGGCGTTACCATCACAAGTGACCTAAGCTGGGACTTTGCAATCAACGCCATCTGTGCTAAAGCCAACAAGACCCTCGGCTTCCTTAGAAGAAACCCTGAGATCCCAGCAGTGCGCCTCAAGAAACAGCCTATAAGACTTTTGTCAGACCGATCTTGAGTACGCTGTGCACTGTATGGGACCCGCATACCCAAGGCAACATCAATAAGATTGAAGCTGTCCAGAGACGAGCAGCACGGTTTATGGTCATCCGGTACCACAAACATCTAGTGTCACCGCGATGATCGACAAAACTGCAATGGCCGACTCTGCAGCACAGGACGCAAGGCAGCTAGGCTTGGTCATGCTACGGAAAATAATGAACGGAGAGGCGATCGTCGACCAAAAGCTGCTCGTGCCAGCCCCTCCCAGACAAAGAAGGAAGCACTCCCGCCAGCTCAACCAGATTTCTGTGTAAAACCCAATATTGACAAGCTTCCTTCTTCCCCAGAACGTACGTGACTGGAACAACTCTGCCTGAAAACAGCTGTGGCCGCGGACACCTTGGACACCTTTAAGTCTAGGGTGCCCCCCAGTCAGTAGTTAGTTAGATAACTCTTACCACTCTTACCCAATAGCTTTTTGTTTTGTTCTTTATTTTGGGGGCCCTGCTGTCTTAGATCAGCAAGGGACCGGCTAGCTCGGAAGGGCGAAAAGTGAAGTAACAGTAGCCTGCCGGAGAACCCACTTAGAGCAGGACTAGGTTTTTATCCTCACTTTTAGGTCTGTCGCTTTCTATCATTTGTTTTTCTTTCATCGCAAACCCCCACAAAACGCCGTAAAAATCAATTGGATGATTGTTTGGGCCCTATACCCTGACAGAAGAGAAGAAAGAAGAAGAAGAAAAGAAGAAAGAAGAAGAGAAGAAGAAGAAAAGAACAAGAAAAAAGAGAGAGAGAGAGAGAGAGAGGAGAGATGAGATGGAGAGCGAGAGAGAGAGAGAGAGATGAGAGAGGAGATGGGAGAGAGGAGAGAGAGAGGATAGCTGCGAAACGAAAAGCAAAAAGAAACTGAAGGAGATCAGTGTGGAGGGGTGTGCAATGTATATCCTGCTACCTGAGCTTACCGATAATTGATTTAAAATTAGGAGATATAAGGTGTGGAAGGCCAGAGAGAAAGAGAAAGAGAGAGGGAGAGAGAGAGAGAGAGAGAGAGAGAGAGAGACGATACGAGAGAGAGAGAGGAGGGGAGAATGGGAGGGAGGGGGCAGGGGGAGGGACAGAGAGAGAGAAGAGGGAGGAAGTGGGAGGCAGAGAGGGAGAAACAGACAGATGAGAGACGGGAAGAGACAGAGAGAGGGCAGGGGGGAAAGAGGGGAGGGAGATGGAGAGATGATGGGCGGGGTGGGAGGGAGAGGGGGGGAGTGAGAGGGAGAGAGAGAAGAGAGAGGAAGGGAGACAGAGATACAGAGAGACAGGGGGAGACAGACAGAGAGAGAGTGGAGGAAGGGAGGGATTGAGGGGGGGTGGGTGGGAGAGAGAGAGGAGAGAGAGAGAGAGAGAGAGAGACAGGCTGCCAAACTGACTAAAGACAGACAGACTGTTTCTCTCTCTCGCTCTGTCACACTCACACTTACCGACTTAGACCAGCCCTTCATGCTAACGTCGCAGTTTCCTTTCTGTCGTTCTGAACAGAGTGAAATCAAATAAACGCGCGGACTTTGCATGCTGGGACGCACTTTGCATGCTGGGACGCACTTTGCATGCTGCGGTCTTCTCCTGACGCCACACCGTCACGTGACGTGTGTCACGTGCTATGGAAAGTTGTCAACAGTGAGCTGTGCTACTTCACTGACTCTGCTTGTGTGTGTGTGTGTGTGTGTGTGTGTGTGTGTGTGTGTGTGTGTGTGTGTGTGTGTGTGTGTTGTGTGTGTGTGAGTGTGTGTGTGTGTGTGCGTGCGTGCGCGCGCGCGCGCGCGCGCGTGTGTGTGTGTGTGTGTGTGTGTGTGTGTGTGCGCGCGCGTGCGTGCGCGTGGCGTGCGTGTGTGCGTGTGTGTGTGTGTGTGTGTGTGTGTGTGTGTGTGTGTGTATGTATGTGTGTGTGTGTGTGTGTGTGTGTGTGTGAGTGTGTGTGTGTGTGTGTGTGTTATCGCACGTACTTCTGTGTGAGTGTTAGCATCTCTCTGTTCCTCCCTTCCTCCCCCTCCCTCTCTCTCTTTCATTCCCCCAAAACACACGCGCGCGCGCGCTTGCGTACATGTATGTACATGCGTTTGCGCTGGGGAGAATTAGAAGAGAGAGAGAGAGAGAGAGAGAGAGAGAGAGAGAGAGAGAGAGAGAGTGCGCTGGGAGAATTAGAAGAGAGAGAAGAGAGGGGAGAGAGAGAGAGAGAAAGAGAGAGAGAGAGAAAAGACAGACGAGACGACAGACAACAGACAGACAGACAGACAGACGAGACAGACAGAAAGACAGACAGACAGGCAGACAGAGACAGACGAGAAGAAGACGACAGACAGAAAGACAGACAGACAGACAGACAGAGACAAAGACAGACAGACAGAAGAAGAAGAAAAGAAGAAGAAGAAAGAAAGAAAGAAAGAAAGAAAGAAAGAAACGACGAAAGAGGAAGAGGAAGAGAACGAGGAGAAGAGGAGGTGGAGGAGGAAGAGAAGGAAATGGAGGGAAAGAAAAAAAGAAAAAAAGGGAAAAGCAGTTGAGTTCAGCCAGCGTTGTTAATCTACCTCCATATCCGACTGCCCTGCAATCCATCTCTGTGCACATCTTGTGACATTGTCCTTATTATGCATCTCAGATGCATCGATCCGTTCCTTTTCTCTGTTTCTATTTCAGTTTAATTCATTTCCCTTTTCCATTGCCATTTACGTTTTCTCTATGTTTTCCTTTTTGCTCTCTCTCTCTCTCTCTCTCTCTCTCTCTCTCTCTCTCTCTCTCTCTCTCTCTCTCTCTCTCTCGCGCGCGCGCGCGCGCGCGGCGCGTGTGTGTGTGTGTGTGTGTGTGTGTGTACTTGTGTGTGTGTGTGTGTGTGTGTGTGTGTGTGTGTGTGTGTGTGTGTGTGTACTTGTGTGTGTGTGTGTGTGTGTGTGTGTGTGTGTGTGTTGTGTGTGTGTGTGTGTGTGTGTGTGTGTGTAGTGACTGTGTGTGTGAATGTTCAGAAGATGACTTAGGATCAAGAACAAGAACAAGACCATCAAATACAACATATAAGCGCACGCGCACAAGCAAGCGCGCCCACACATACACATAACAATAGGAACAACACGCACTCCACGCACACGCATTCTGCTTATAGAATATATACTATGACTGCAAATCCCAAACGGACTATGAACATGGACCAAATGGAATATCCATGTGTCTGTGGAAAGCGTTTCGCTACCACCCGTGGCATGAAGATCCACAGAACAAAGATGGGATGTGTGAAGACTCATCTGAATGAGCAGCAGCGCACTGCATCAGCAGATAAGACGTCGGAAGACCAAGGCCAGGATTTAAACCACAGTGCCAAGGACATCCACGCTGTTGGTTCGGATGAGGAATTTGCACAGGCCCTCGATGCCAGGCGCCTGAAACTCAGCCTGCCACGAGCAAACGAAACTGAAGATTGGGAGAAACTGGATGCAAAAATCGTCCAAAGACTCGATGCACTGATAGGGAAAAGCACCCTGGAACACAAACTAGCCACATATGGGGACATTGTGTATGCCACATGTAGAGACGCCTATGGAGCAAAACTACCCAAAGAGAAAACACCTCCAAAGAAATCCAGACGCCAAGAAAAGATGGACAAGATCAGGGTCCAAAAGAAAAACCTCAAGATGCAAATGAAGACCGCACTGCCAGCTGAAAAACAAGGCTTGGAAAAACTGTGGAAAGACCTGAAAGAAAAACACAGTGCCCTCAGCAAAGCGGAATCTGCGAGGAAGAGGAAGAGCAAAAAGAAGAAGACAAAAGAGAGCGCTTCTTCAGAGACCCCTTCCAGTTTGCCAGGACACTGTTTGAGCAGCCAAAATCTGGGACCCTAAGTGTGGACAAAGGAGTTCTTGAGCAGCATCTGAGGAAAACATACTCTGACCCACAGAGCAAAGCACCACTCGACATTCAAGGTCTGGTGTGGCCAACCAACCCTGAGGAACAGTTCAATGGCAAGCCTCCAACGTTGGCGGAAATCAAGAAGGTGGTCGACAAAGCCAGAGCCAAATCATCACCAGGGCCAAACGGAATACCTTACCAGCTTTACAAGAAATGTCCCAAGGTGCTGGAGTGGCTCCACAGGCTGCTGCGATCGGCTTGGAGAAACCAGAAGATCAGCGGCCAGTGGATGACGGCAGATGGTGTGTACATCCCCAAAGAGCAAAACTCAAGTGACATTAGCCAGTTCAGGCCAATATCACTACTGAACGTCGAAGGGAAAATCTTCTTCTCTGTCATGGCAGCAAGGCTGACCAAGTACCTGATGGAAAACAAGTACTTGGATGTGTCAGTCCAGAAAGGTGGCATCCCAGGCGTGGCGGGCTGTGTAGAACACGCCACAATGATCTGGGACGCAATCCAAAAAGCAAAAACAGAAAAGAGAGACCTGGACGTAGTGTGGCTTGATCTGGCAAACGCATATGGATCTGTGCCCCATGAGATGATACAGTTGGCTCTTGAGATGTACCATGTGCCAAAGAACATCCGCGACATGCTCAAGAAGTACTTCAATGGCTTCTCAATGCGGTTCTCTACCAAGGAGTACACAACAGACTGGATCAACTTGGAAGTGGGTATTGCAATGGGCTGTGCAATTTCCCCAATACTGTTCGTGCTGGCAATGGAACTCATCTTGAAAGCAGCAACAAACAACGCGAGACAAACAGACCTTGGCGATGGATACAAGATGCCTCCTCTCAAGGCCTTCATGGATGACACTACAGTGATTTCATCCAGAGAAGACGAGACACGTCATGTGCTGGAGAGGCTGGACGACATAGTTGCCTCATCCAGAATGAAGTTCAAGCCAAAGAAATCACGGAGTCTCTCACTGAGGAAAGGAAAAGTGGCCGGATCTGTGGTCTTCAGTGTTGCCAACCAGGCCATTCCAACAGTCACAGAAGAACCAGTCAAGAGCCTTGGAAGATGGTATGATGATACGCTGAAAGACACACAAAGAGCAAAAGAAACCAAGCAGATGGCGGAGGAAGGCTTGGAGACCATTGACCAGTGTGGGCTCCCTGGCAAATACAAGGTCTGGTGTCTGCAGTTCATGCTGATACCAAAGCTGCTATGGCCTCTGATGATATACGACATCTGCACCAGCATAGTGGAGGCAATGGAAGCCAAAATCAACAAGTTCACAAGGAAATGGCTTGGTGTCCCACCCTGTCTGACTGACATAGCGCTGTACTGTCGCCAAGCAAAGCTGAAACTACCCCTGAAATCCATCCTGGAGGAATACAAAGCAGGGAAGATCAGACTTCAAAGCATGCTGGAGGACTCAGGAGACAAGGTGGTAGAAGCAATTAAGCCCCAGCTGAAGACAGGCAGAAAATGGAAAGTTCAAGAGGCGATGGATTCTGCAAAAGAAAGTCTCAAGATCAGAGAAATAACAGGACACACACAGACCAACAGACAGGGACTGGGGGTGACCAAAACTGAATGGTGGTCAAAGGCCAAAGGAAAAGCCAAAAGAGACATGATGATTCAGGAGATGAGAAAAGAAGAAGACCAAAAAAGACTCCAAAAAGCAGTCCAGCAGAGCCAGCAAGGGCAATGGACAACGTGGGAGAATGCACTCCAAAGAAGTCTCACTTGGAATGACATTTGGCACATGGCCCCTCTCAGGATCAGCTTCATTCTCAGATCTGCATATGACCTTCTGCCCTCAAATGCAAACCTGGTGAAGTGGGGGAAAACAGACGATCCTGCATGCCCCTCTGCCATGAAAAACAAACAGTGGAGCATGTCCTAAGCTCATGTAAAGTAGCCCTGGCTCAAGGAAGGTACACATGGAGGCACAACCAAGTACTCAAAGAAATTGTACAAGTAGTCTGGGCTAGCACCAACACCACAAAAGGGAAAATCAGGACTCCAAAAGCACCCGCAACATTCTTCACGGCAGGAGGCAGCAAATCATGGCCAAGAACAACAGTGCCACTCGAAACATGCAGGCAGAGTCTGCTGGACGGGGCAGATGACTGGGAGTGCACTGCAGACCTCCCAGAATGGAAGAGTCACCCAGAGATCATCAGCAAGAGTGGCATGAGACCAGACATAGTAGTCCACTCTAAGTCAACCAAGCAGCTGATCATGATCGAGCTCACGGTGCCATATGAGAACAGAATGGAGGCAGCTCAAATCTACAAGACTGAAAAGTATGCTGATCTGGCAAACAGCCTGAGGAGAGAAGGCTATCAGGTCAAAGTCCTCACTGCAGAAATTGGAGCTAGGGGGTTTGTAGGAACGTCTGCATACAGCCTCATGAAACAGCTCTCAGTTGCAGGGAAGGAAAAAACCAGAGCCCTGAAAGCAATGGCAGAAGCGGCAGAGAGGTGTTCAAGCTGGATCTGGTCAAGGAGGAACAAAAGTGAACTTCATAAGGCTTAATTTCCCTACAAATATCAGGTGTCCCTGTGGCTCAGTGGTTAAAGCGCGAGTCATTAAGTGGAAAATGAGCATGTCCAGAGGGTCATGGGTTCGAATCCCAGCCATGGCTCGTCCCAAGATGGGAAAAAAGGGGCAGCAGAGGGACATCCGGAGTCATGAACCGGGTGTGGCCCAACCCCCTAGAGTGTCAGGAGATAAGGGCCGAAACACTTGCTTGAAGGGGGCTTCTCTTCTGAGGACTCTCTGCTGCCACGCTCTCCACGAGTTTCTTTCTACTACTAAAAGTCACAGAGGCAAAACCAAGAGAAACAAATTAGTGTTCAACGTGTTTTACTTTTCTTGCGTCAGTGTTTTTGTTAGCTGTTGTAGGCAGGTTGGCAATGTGCTGGAATTATCACACTGAAAATATGCACAGATATAAGGTATCGTAGGTAGAGCGAAGAAAGGGTGAACAATTCAAAATAAGGACATTTGTTGTGGCTCTCTCCATAGACGTCAAGCTGAAGTTTTCTTTGTTGTGGAATTATTGATTTTTTTGTTATTCTTCACTTAACAGCTCATATAGAAGTATAATATAATGATACTTTTATGGTAGATCAGACTATTGAACTTTGGACAGTAGTACCACCAAGAGTCATAATTGAAATACCCATGGGTATACATAAAATTAAGCTTACAAATCAATTTTTGTACGACTGTGAAATCTGGCATTTGTATGCTTAGAATTTGAGTTGCAGCACAATAATTTTAAATAAATTGTCAGAATATGAAGCATACATCAGAATGCAAGAAGGACAAAGTTCTTCATTGCAGGGATTGTTTATATTCCAATGGTATTTTAACGAATTTGGCGAATTAGACCAAAACCTATACAGGGAAGAACAAGTCCAGAATATCTAAACAAGCACTAACTTTGCTTGTGTGTATAACCATGCAGTTGTAAATTCTATATCGAGCAAATCACCGAAAATGACACGGACCAAAAAAGATAGATCTTCGATTTCCTCTCGTCATCGCTCTCCACCAAACCTCGCCAATATGTATTCCTCCAATTCCCAGAAGCGATCAAAATTTGGACGGAATGAAATATATACTGTTCAAAAAAAGTTAAGGACCAACATTTCATTGACTTATAAAAAAGAAAATTGGGAAGTGATCAATCTCCAAGTGTAACATGAATTTATTGAATATGTGAAAAGTGTGTAAAGACAATGACAAGTCCGAGGAATCAACAAACTGGAATCGAGCGCAGTACAAACACCCCACCCCCAAATTTGAAAGTCACAGGAGGAGTGTTTGTTCAATGTCATGGTTAATAACGTGTGTGTCCCCCGTTATTGGCAAGGCATTCAAGGCAGCGTTGTCACATGGAGTTCACCAGTGTGCGCAGAAAGGCCTGGGGGACAGCAGCCAACTCCTGCTGGAGTGACTCAAACAGCTGACCCAGGTTAGCAGGAGGAGGACGACGCTGCTGCAGTCTCTGGCCCAGCTTATCCCAAAGATGTTCGATGGGGTTCAGGTCTGGGCTGTTTGCGGGCCACTGCATTCTGTTGACACCAGCAGCTTGGAGAAACGTACGTGTTTACTGCTCTTGTGCGATGGGGCCGTGCATTGTCGTCTTGAAAGACTGCCTGAGGTCCAAGCTGTTGAAGGGCTGGCAGCACCAGGGGTTGCAAAATCTCTGTTTGGTAGCGAACACCATTCAAGTTCCCTGCCACATTGTAGAGAACCGTTCTGTAGCGTGTGCTTATGCCGCCCCAAATCATAACGGATCCCCCACCATAGCGGTTCCTTTCCAGGACAGCTTCTTCTGCAAAACGCTCCCCACGGCGTCTCCAGACCCTGTTCCGTCTAACGGTGGGATCCAGGCAGAACCGCGACTCGTCTGTAAACATCACGTTAGCCCACTGTTCATGTGTCCATCTCACGTGCTGCGTGCACCATACTCGGCGTGCTGCTCTGTGGGCATCAGTCAAACGAGGTCTTATGGCTGGTCGTCGAGCACGGAGGTTAGCGGCGTGTAGGCGGTTTCGCATGGTCTGATCACTGACAGCAGTGTTGGTGGCATCTCTAAGGCGACGTCTGATGTTGTTTGCACTTGCTGTTCTTTCTTGTGTGGCATGCCTTTCAATGTATCGGTCCTCTCGTGGTGTTGTTATTCTGGGTCGACCAGAGCGTGGTCGTTCTTGCACTCTTCCTGTGTCTTGAAAGCGTTGTCTGAGTCTGATAACAACAGAGTGTGATACCCCAAGTCTCTGTGCCACTTCACGGACTGCAACTCCTTCTTGGAGCCATCCTATTGCTCTTCCTCGATCCAGCTCGTTCAGTCTTCGACGTGGAGGCATGCTGCTGCATTGCATTTTTCGCCAGTACAGTGGCTTTTAAAGACATTTGGTTGAGCATACTTTATGACCTACAGCCTGATTTAGCTCGTGCTTCCCATGATTTTGATTCAGCACATGCTCCTCGGATCCCAAACACATGAGAAATTCACCCCAATTTGTTCCAAAAATGACAAGTCGCGACACGTGTTTTTCAAGGCGCGTGAGAAATGTGTGCCACAAAATTGCAGTTGCCGCATTCACTATCAATTTGTGCGTGTGGTTCAATTTGTTTGGACCACAAAGGCGGTACAATTGAATTTTTGTGAATTTTAAAAAGTTTTTGTGCATTCTCAATGTTGGTCCTTAACTTTTTTTGAACAGTATATATGGAAAAAATCCAGTCACGCACAGTTTACAGTTTAAACTGTGCCGAATGATTGATTTTTAAACGTTTGTCCCTTTAAAGATGAAGTCTTCTATCAATTTGCTTAGAGACAGACTACGCCCCCTCCACTTCCCCCTCCCCCTCTCCATACCCTCACGTGCCCTGACTCAACATACTATTACCACCACCACTCCCCATTCAAATTCCAGCAACAGCCCTCCCCCCTCCCCCCTCCATTACAACAGCCCCTCTCCTCCCCAACACCCCTACATCCTTCTCAGACTTGGGTGATGCAAATCTCATGAAGGTTTCCAATCGTACTATTCAGTACACAATCTCACACCCCCAGCCTTTCATTTTATTTCGTCAGTTATGTGTTTGGGACGAGGGTTCGAAGAACAAAGAAAAGAGACATCCTCACCCCATCCCCACCCCCATTCCAATGGGAGTAGGATACTAGAACACAAAGTGATACAATCTACACAGTACAGATGATCAATGTATTCCCGTCTGCTGCTTCCAGTGCCATAGGTGCAAGACCTCTGCACTATTGCCAGAGGGGTGACTGGTTCGGGGGAAAGGGTGGTGGGATGGGTAGATGGGGGTAGGGGAATTTTCAGTGAAGAAGGTGCGGAGGGGCAAGACGGGGCCCAAACAGGCGGCTGTAACCACAAGACAGGGAAGTCCATGCAGGATTCTTTCATTCTCACTTGATGCCATGCACGTTGCTTTACATTCTAAACATTCTGAATGGGCAGAACTACTTACTACGAAGCTCTTCAATCTGCAGAACTTACATCTCATCACCATGATAATATCAGATGGATCACAGAGATTAAGATTAAGATCAAAATTATAGTCCGTCAACAGCAGAGGTTATCTCAGGACTGTCACCACGTTTCAAACTACCACGTATATATGTTAAAAAAAGGATTAAAAGCAAAACCTTACCCAACCCATTAAAAAAAGATTAAAAGAACCAATCCTAGGATTAAAAACCAACACGTTGAAATCACTAACTGTAATCTGCAAAAATCAATACTGGGTATAGAAAATCTAACAACACCAAATTCACACACGATGAAATAAATTCACTTCTTTTTAGGAAGTTAAAAATATTGTCAGGGGGAACATCACGGAAAAGAATCTTCATATTATCTGCA
Source organism: Conus canariensis (assembly GCA_033310375.1). Taxonomy (NCBI): domain Eukaryota; kingdom Metazoa; phylum Mollusca; class Gastropoda; order Neogastropoda; family Conidae; genus Conus; species Conus canariensis. Next base: position 1,181 of record JAMYXO010003108.1, on the reverse strand, counting down.
GTGTAATGTTTCCTTCTAATGTCGTATAAATCCCAGCAGTCTAAAAGAATATGTTGGAAAGATATCTGACTATCACAGGCAACACAGAAAGGCGGCTCTTCTCCCTTCAATAAAAACGAATGAGTAAAATAGGCATGACCTGTCCTCAATCTACACAATACTGTTTCTCCCTTTCGACCGCCAGCAGCCATGGGAAGATGTTCCTTTAAATCTGGACGTATTTGATGAAGCTTATTGTTTTCTTGGAGGCTCCACTCCTCCTCCCATAAAGAATTGACATACGAAGCTATTTTGCCTTTTAGATCTGAAGATGGTACAAGCAGTTTAGAAGGACGAAGACGGACAGCCTCTTTAGAAAGCCGATCCACCTCTTCGTTGCCTCTGATCCCCACATGACCTGGCACCCAGGCCAACAAAATCTCAAAACCCCTTGAAACTAATGAAGAAAACATGGTAAAAAACTTGATAAGAGCCGGATGATTTATGTTTCTTGCTTCTATAGCCTCTAAAGCCGAAAGAGAATCTGTGCAAATAAGGAATTTCCTAGACTGGTACTGCCCGATCAACTCCAAAGCCAAAAGTAGTGCAGTAAGTTCCGCAGTCTAAATAGTGCTTTCAGAGGGAATGTGTTTGGACATTTTTTCTCCCGAAGCTGGAATATATGCGGAGGACCCTACACCAACATCAGACTTTGAACCATCAGTAAAAATAACAACATGTTCTTTAAGGTTAGAACACATGTCTAAAAATAATTGTTTATAAATTAAGGAACTCGTGTTCTGTTTGCGCTGCACGGTTAAATCAAACCTAATTTCTGGAGACGAAAACGTCCAAGGAGGTTGTGGAGGAAACTTGGAAACGTCAGAGATGACCCCAACATCAATATCCGCCTCCTCCAGAAAAGGAAGGATGCGAATACCGAAAGGGGAATACTGGATGGACTTCCTTCATATTCTCTTGGAAATGAGGATTCATAAAGAGTTGTAGGCAGGGTTGTTTGGTTCTGAAAAAAGCTGTGTGTAGTAATTCAAAGCTAATTTTACTCTTCTATGAGAGAGGGAACACTCTCCTGCCTCAGCATATAGGCTATGAACAGGTGTAGTACGAAAAGCGCCAAGGCAGAGGCGAAGACCCTGATGGTGAACTGGGTCTAGGACTTTTAGATACGAGGCTCTAGCGCG